>CM041777.1:156354389-156539183 GCA_023374045.1 Limonium bicolor | reverse complement strand
GCAATGATTGATGGACAGTGGGGAAGAAGAAGAGCTAAATCGACAGAAATGATGCACAGTTTACATGACATTTACCCCAGGGTGAGATGGATGATTCGAAGCGTCTGGATCAAAAGAGTGCTGGTGATGGTGATGGTGAAAGTCGAAATCGAAGATTGCATATGGGAAAATGTGGCTTACTGATTCGGGGCTTGAAGATGAATCGGGAGCGTTGTTGAGTTTTTTTTGGTTGCCTGGAGAATGAAGATGAATGTGGTGCTATGGAGATGAAGAGGGCGGTGGTGACTTTCGATGGAGATGGAGGATGGAGGTGAAGAAGATGACGGTGTGGAGGTTGAAGACGACCGAGGAAATCAACAAATGGCTTCCTTGATTTTTTGGTCGTTTCTCCAGTTGAAGGGGAGTAGTCGATGGTGAGAAAAAAGAACGAAGAAGAAGGAATATCGGCTACTGTTTGGTCCTTTATCTAGGGTTTGTTTTCTTTACTGTCTTTATAGGAAATGGGTGGGTTAGGGTTTAGTTTGTGTGTGGGTGAGATTGGTGTGGAGTGGGCCTTGAAGTTTGGATAAGATGGGTTTGGGTTTTGGGGCTGCTGGGTTTGACTGAAGACTGGGCTTAGACCAAGCTTGGTCCGCCGAAAGAAAGAAAAAAAATGATCATTACAATAGAACTTCATACAAAAACTGAAAGAAATAAAATAAAACTATTACTCGACATGAGTAAAATCATCAGAAACGCTAATGTTTTAAAACAAATGTATATGCAGAGTAAAACTAAAATATTTAGTCAATAAAAATGAAATGTTTCTTTACAAATAACAACATGAAAAATGACAAAATAATACAAGTAAAATAAAGTAAACGAAATGCCGACGACTAAGGAAATTAAATTGAAAATAACTAAATAAAAGGGTAAGTCTAAAACATATTATTGTTTGAAAATTCATCTTTAGAAAATTGTTTTTTTCTAAAATGCTTGAAAATTGGCTTAAGTAAAACGATGGTTTCATTTTGGCATGCACGTAAATATTTTTTGAGAAAGAAAGGCGACGACCCCTCTTATTGCATTTGATTTCAAATTTTGCTTTATGAGGTGAGAATTTTTGGTGTCTACAAATGGCTCCCCTTGATTCAATTTTGGAAGCCTTCAGAATTGGATAGAAGGATCACGGACGGGCCCCAAAAATTCTCACCGCGGCTTATGATTTGCTCTTATTGGTGGGGTGCACGGGGACTTATGACGGGCCCCAGATTACGGTGATTGATGGTATGAGGACTAATGACGGGCCTCAACTAGATCTCGGTATTACCTCTAGGACTAATGACGGGCCTAGAATACGATCAATCGACCTATGCATGAGGACTAATGACGGGCCTCAACTAGATCTCGGTGTCTAGCTCTAGGACTTATGACGGGCCTAGAATGCATCTTCGAAATGTATGAGGACTAATGACGGGCCTTAACTAGATCTCGGTGTCTAGCTCTAGGATTAATCACTAGTAGAAAAAATGTTTTTAACCACGGTTATTTTGCCTATATACCACGGTTAGGAACCGTGGTTTATGCTCGCGTCGCATATAGAAAATTGCCTATATACCACGGTTGAAAACCGTCGTTAAAAGAAGACTATATACCACGGTTTGCTATAACCGTCGTTTAAGACCGTTTTTGGACGCGGTCCTCACGGTTTAAATGCCGGTTTTAAGGTCAGAACGGTTAAAGTAGGTGTAAAAGTCCTTTTATACGACGGTTTAAAGGTCAAAACCGTGGTATATTATCTATAAAATCAAACTAATAAACCACGGTTATACATATAACCGTGGTTTATAGTCTATGAACTCTTTTTCAAAATTGCCGGTGATTTAGAAGCGCCGCTTCACAGATCTCAAACAGAGCAACAGAAGAGAATGAAGAGGCTATAGAACATGTATGTCCCTTGTTTGGGATTTATGGTTGCAAAATAATGAGTGAAGAACTCTAGCGTAGTATGTTCCTTGTTCGTGGTGGGTTGCAAAATTACTGTGAGAAGAAAGAAGAATGGAGGCGCAGGCCATGTTCCTTGTTCGCCGGTTATGGTTGCAAAAATTGCAGTGAGTGGAGATGATGCAGAGCATGTGTTCCTTGTTCTAGGTGTAAGCTGCAAAAAATACCGAAAAACAAGAGAATGAGTGAGGACGGAGCATGTTCCTTGTGCGTGGTGAGTGTTGCAAAAATTACATAAGTTGAAGAGAATGAAGAAGAGTTGTAGAGCATGTTCGTCGGTTGGGTTCAAAATTACCGTGAGGTTGAAGAGAATGAAGAAGAGTTGCCACATGTTCGTCGGTTTGGGTTCCAAAATTACCGTGACATTGAAGAGAATGAAGAAGAAGAGTTGAGAGCTTTGTCGGTTTGGGTTCCAAAATTATCGTGAGAATATAAGAGAATAGATCGAAAGAGCCGCGTTAAATTTGGGGCTGAAAATTAAAAATCCCGCCTAGACTATATACCACGGTTGACCAAAAAACCGTGGTTTAATATAGTAAGATGTGCAATATAAATGACGGTTGCCTAGGAACCGTGGTATATAGGTACCCTATATACGACGGTTCTCCAAGAACCGTGGTATATTCACTCTGGTGTGTACTATATACCACGGTTGCCCGGAAAACCGTGGTATATCAGTAACCTATATACGACGGTTCTCCAAAAACCGTGGTATATGCACTCTGGCGTGTACCTTAAATGACGGTTTCTATGAAAACCGTGGTTTATAACTTTAAACCACGGTTTTCCTTTTAACCGTGGTTTAAACGCCGTCATTAAAAACATTTTTTCTACTAGTGAATGACGGGCCTAGAATACAATCGGTATATGGGTTATGCATGAGGACTAATGACGGGCCTCAACTAGAACTCGGGTGTCTAGCTCTAGGACTTATGACGGGCCTAGAATGCATCTTCGAATGTATGAGGACTAATGACGGGCCTCAACTAGATCTCGGTGTCTAGCTCTAGGACTAATGACGGGCCTATAATACAATCGGTATAAGGGTATGCATGAGGACTAATGACGGGCCTCAACTTGAACTCGGTATCTAGCTCTAGGACTTATGACGGGCCTAGAATGCATCTTCGAAATGTATGAGGACTAATGACGGGCCTCAACTAGATCTCGGTGTCTAGCTCTAGGACTAATGATGGGCCTAGAATATAATCGGTATATGGGTTATGCATGAGGACTAATGATGGGCCTCAACTAGAACTCGATGTCTAGCTCTAGGCCTTATGACGGGCCTAGAATGCATCTGAAAGTACGAGGACTTATGACGGGCCTCAACTAGACCTCTTGACATCTAGCTATAGGACTTATGACGGGCCTATAATACTTTGATTGAGTTGTACGAAACTCGTTGCTTTGAGTGGTCGATTGAGGATGACTTTGGTTGTGGGTTGATCCGGGATTGTATGCTTTTTATTGTTTTTGTGAGGGATATGATAGTCCGATTTTTTTTATTCATGTGGCCCTTGACTTTGTCAGTGTGGGACTTTGTTTTGGTTTTGTTTTTGACAGTCTCGCCCGATGTGCTCTTTGGTCTCGGGATTTGGTAGGACTCTTGGCTCCTGAGTTTTGAGGTGGCTCTTGTATGGCTCCTGGGTCTTGTGTTTCGGTTTTGTGAGTTTGTGGTCGGTTTTCGAAAGGATGGTTTTATAAATGAGTGACTTGGGGAACTCGGTGGTCTTGATATGATCAAATGGCTTTGGTGTGATCGAATGGCTCCATTGCGGTCGGGTGGCTCTAGTGCGGTCAGATGGCTCCGGTTTGATATGTGACTCCCTTGTGAGCAACGACTCTGGGATGGTTGATGGGTTTGGCTTCGATATGATCCGAGGGCTCCGGTATGATCGGATGGCCCCATTGCGGTTGGGTGGCTCAAGTGCGGTCAGATGGCTCTGATTTGATATGTGACTCCCTTGTGAGCAACGACTTGGATGGTTGATGAGGTTGGCTTTGATATGATCCGAGGGCTCCAGTATGATCGGATGGCTCCTTGCGGCTGGGTGGCTCCGGTGCGACCAGATGACTCCGGTTTGATTTGTGATTCACTTCTGAGCAACGGCTCTGGGATGGTTGGTGGGTTTTGATTCGGTTAGAGATTTTCAGGATGGCTGGTGGGTTTTGATATGATTGATGATTTTAGGGATGGTTGGGGGTTTCGATTTGGATTGAGATTTTGGGTCGAGTGGCAGGTCGATGTGATTTGCGTACTTGATGTGGTTGACAATTTGTTTGGTTTTGGATGATGGTTTTGGTATGGATTTTGAATCGAGAGTGAGTGTGGGTCAGATGTGATTTACTATGGTTGACAGTTTTTTTGGTTGCAGATGAATGACTTTGGTTATGTGGTATGGCAGTTACGGCTTCAAGTTCTTCGAAGATGGTCCGGGGGAGGATACGAGATGGCTTCATTTAATGATAGTGGGGAACAAAAGGGGAACTTTCTTTGAGATGGTCGCACCCTGGGCGGGCTTGCCTACGTACTCAATTCCATATTGAGATCAGACCTGACGTAGTTTGAAATTCTGTAGGCAAGACCTTCACTGGTGGAAAAAAAAGGAATAAAACAACGCTTAAATTGGACATATAGAACGTTTATAAGCGCAGTTTTTTTGAGCGACGCAAATGAACTAACATTTTAAATGACGCTTCCAAAGCATTCTTTATACTATCTTTAAAGAACGCTATTTGCAAAGCGTTCTTTATAATGCGAGAAAGATGACAACATAAAAAAACGTTTTAGCCTAGAAAGCGTTCTTTATGCTTAGACAAAAACAATGCTTATATGTGATAAGCGTTTCTTATAATGGTTGGCGGGAGAGTTTAAAGAACGCTTATATGCATAAGCGTTCTTTATATCTTCCTTTTTATAAATTTTTTTTTCAGAAATCTCTGTTCCAACAAAAATGCTACAGATATATCATTACATCAGATCAATGCATTGTTGCATTTGTCAACACAATATAATCAATCACAACAAACTGTAACAGAGAAATTAAATCTATACGAATTCAATTTACAGCAAAACACATCAGATCCCAGGCCAATCGCAAACAAATTAATCAGCTAGTATATATAGTACCAAATTAACAGAGATTTGCAAGTATTACCAAACATGCAGACAAAACTTAATTACAATTAAAATCCAAACACAGATGGAAGCTAGCTACTAAGTACTTATGTTTGTACTGCAATCTGTAGAAATTTGATAATGCCAGAAACTTCATTTTTCAACACAATGCAAGTGTAGTGAACTCATGGGGAACAAACTGCATTTACAGTGTGCAAATTGGTTCAGTTCAGAACACACTTCAAAGAAGAAAAGAAATAGCTATAGCGCGTACTCATGACTTCTGCTGATCTTCACCATCATAAGCATGTATTGACTCGTCCAGTAAGGCACATGTGCTCATTGCAAACCATCTCGATCGGCAAGTGAATAAGTAGCTCCTTGTTTTTTTGAAGAAGTCAGTAAGCTGCAAGCAAGAATTAAAAGCAATTACGTTACCCATTAAACATATCCCACCATGCACAAACAGTTAAATTACTAATTCAAACACAGACTTATAATACGTACTTCATTGACATGCGGACTTTATCTGATGTTGGACACGATTTCGTACATGTATCGCATCACAAAATATCCACAACTGCTGCTATCCGGTTGCCTGGGACACTATTTTCAATAAAATTATATATTGATATATATATATATACACACTAATATATAAAATATATTTACGTATGCATGAGTAAATAGAATGTTTTTTTTACCTTTTTCAAATAATGTACACTCAAAGGAGTATTCCTTTGCCCGGCACTGCACATACCTTCTCTAAAACCACTGAAATTAATTAAAACAAGCATTTAAGTGACAAGTAATAAAAAAAGTTTAAAATTTTATTTGTGAAATGAAAATATGCACTATTTACTTACTTTGTCAGCAGAGCATGAATGGTGATGTTCCTAATTCCTTTAATAGGGTCAATCACTATACAGCGTGATGATTAAGTACAAACCACTAACAACAACCAATGATTGCTACAAGTGCAAACAACAACAAATCAACTTCAGCTTCGAAATATTTATGAGTTAATATTAAACAATAAAGACAAACGCATAAGGTGGTCAAGCACGCTTACATCTGATGATATGGTATGAGCACAAATCGGCTTTCCTGGTAACCGCCGCAATTATGGCATTGCGCACATGGCTCTGACACGCAACACCGTCTCTCGTAGCTTCATCGGCAGACACGATTTGTGGACATAGGAAGGTGATCGTATTTGCCATTTTGTTTGACGCCAGCCTCGATAGTAAGGGCCTTTGATGACAAAGGCATTAAATTAAAATTATACATAAAACTTAGTATTATCTTTGAGAGAGAAAAAATGTGATACTTACAAGCAGTACTATTGAATCACCGAGATGTTCAGCATATCACCAAGCAGCAGCTCCTTGACATCTCTAATACTGATCAGCAACTCCTGGGATCGTTCGTTGTGGAACACAGACGCTGGAACCTTAAGGATGAACTGAATGAAATCATCACCCTTCCCGAGTATCATGTTATATAAGACCTGCTGACGCTTTTGCAGTGTATTCACCAAATTTTGGGGAAGCATGAAATCTTTTCGAAGTGGACTGATGTAGTGATCATCCTGCTGACCCGATGGTCCCTTTCCTTTCGACGCACGGACTTGCTTACCTTTGTCAGCAATAGGAACAAGTGCCTAAGAAATGACAAGTTAGTATACGATAGGAAACTATTCCCAAAACTGCAGTTATATATGGAATGTTAATTAGTAAACAAATTTAAGTTCTTTTGCTTACCGTACTATCAGATAAATCCACCAGATTGCAAGGCCACGTGCTTCAATGACAGTGCTCCAACCATTCCACTCCATCGGTAGTGGAATGGTATCACAGCCTTGACAGACACTGTCTACGAACACACGGACGTACCAGGGCGGAACTCGCTTAAAATGACATAGTGACGCCGAATCAGTCTGTAGAATTGTGCCTAATGCAACCATAAAGGTGTCATGTTCATTGATGTGCAGAAGACAACACTTTTTGGTTTCCTAATAAACGAACAAAAACAATTAGATCATATATATATATATATATATATATATACATTGCAACATGCATACTTTTGATTAATTGAAAAAATAAATAACAACAAACCACTGAAATTCACACATACCTGAAGCTTGGCATATGGGAATGGATCAGAAGGTGCAGGTACAGTGTAAGAAGAGAAACCTGAGACGGTACAGGGGTGGAAGCAGGTGCAGGGGTGGAAGCAGGTGCAGGGGTGGAAACGGGTGCAGGGGCATACACTGATGAGCTGGAAGATTGATGCCCCTGACTCAGCTGTTGCATCAATCTTGCTTCCATTTGTTGCAACTGCTGCTGCAAATCAGATTGGAATTACTGTGACAACTTCCTTTCGATGTCCCTCATTTCTTCCTCTCTCCCCATCCACTGGGAGCGCGGAAAAACATCTCGCTGACGCACTGCGGATCCAAATCCTCGAACTCTCCCGGGTAATCCTTCTTGCCAAGCGCTTTGTTCAATGGATCATCCTGACTATGAGGCTGGCCAAGAAAAGAATAAGCACCCTCTGCAGTCTTGTACACGCAAAAAAAAACATGTAAATTATGAATTAGACCAAATAAATAAAACATACATAAATTGTAAGAAAAATTTATAAACTATTAAATATTACTCAGGACACTCACAATTTTTGCAGCTAAGTCTGCAGTCTTCTTCCGCGGATAATACATTTCGCCGTCCTTCTCTAATTGGCGGCCAAGCATGTATGCTTGTGCCCGATTCACCTCATCCGGACTCTGAATCGGCTCAATTGTGCCGTCCTCACACACACGCTTTAATAACCCTTTTTCAATCCAGCCTGGTATACGCCCCGCGTACCCAGCTCGGCCCATGTAGTGTGGATTCTGATCTTTCAAGCGATTTTGTCGGGCTTTTTCCTGAACTGCCTGTGGAAAGAATTAATACAATTCATTTTAACTTTATCCTTTTATATTAACAACATAAACTTAAAAGTTAATCTATGAAAACAATTACGTACCCTGAACTCAGGGGTGATATGTGCTTCATAGAATTCCTTCCACTCCTCCTCAGTGATCATGCCAGCGTACACTCATAGGGAGGCACCTGCTTCGGGTTGTCTGTATTGATCCAACCAGCCACCAGCCTATTTTTGAACTCTCGCATACGCAAAGCAAGCAGTGACAACACTTTATCATATGCTTCATCTGGGATCAGGTACTTCTTCTTCAAGCTCGTCCACATGATGTTCTTTATTTCCAGATCTTGGTTCCTCCAGTTTTGTTGATACAACAATGGGTCTTAACCAATCGACCCATGGCGCTGGCAAACTTCTTCTTAGACGCGCCAGTGGGTCTAAGATACCTGTAATATTAACAGTATATATGTTAGTCATACATAATATATATAGTACTACGTATAAATGTACAAATATCAGTATATATATGAAAAAATAAGACAGAATAAATATAGGTGTAACATATACCTGTCCCACACCAGATCAATCATGTCACTCTCCTTCTTCTCATTTAGACCACGTGACGGTCCTCGTGTCTTTCGTGGAGGGCCCTGAGAGGTCGTAGGAGGGTCCTGAGAGGTCGTAGGCTGATCAGCGGCAATGACAATCTGTGTACGCTCCGTTAACTGCATCTCTGCATCTATCTCCATCTCTATATCCTCATCACATTGTAGGAGCATCTCATGATCGTTGGCGTCCATAATCTGCACAATATCATTACATAAATATATAGTCAGTGTCATACATAGAGTCATATATAGTCATTTAATATATAGCTATTCAGAGAAACACTATATGAATAATTAAGAAGTAATTAGAGAAAAATTATAAACTAACCTAGTAGTCTGCTTAGTCCTGATGTGAATATTGCTATACTTCAATCAACCAGCCCGTATGAGGTGTGACAATGAAAGTTACTACCAATGCCTGTAGAAGATAGTTTGTACACAAGAATAATTACATTTCGAATCCAATAATTCAATACTTTGACAAAATTTTCTGGGAAATCCGATAGAATCCCCATAAAAATATAGGGTTTCACCACAATAGAGCATGTACAAGAGGCGACAGTTTGGTTTGCAAAATTAATCCCAAATACACTTAATCCTAATAAACACATTAATCTCAAATAGAGCATGTATCTTCCTCAGTTTGGTTTTGCAAAATTTCACCATAACTACGTGGCTATATTAATTTGTATGCCCGGACACTTATATTTTTCGCCTAATAACATATTAATCTCAAGTCCATTTGGACACAACCAGCAAGTATATACTACCAAAAATCATCTCGCGACAGTTTAATCCGGTTTGCAAAATTAATTAATCCCAAACATGCACTTAATCCTAATAATTAAACACATTAATCGTTCAGTTTGGTTAGCAAAATTACCTCCAGCAGAATCAAGAATATAGGCGATAGAGCATGGATCGATATTACGCCAGTTGGGTTGTAAAACTAATTATTGGAGATGATATACGTATGTACTGAGGCGACGGGCATGTATGTTCCTGTTCGATAGCAGGTTGCAAAATTAATAATAGTGAAAGAGCAGAAATATATATGTTCCTGTACATGTTCACAGATTTGATGAATTACCGAAACAGAGGCAATCGACAGCTAGGCATGCATATTTGGGTCGATCGATTGATGATCATCAGGGCGCAAATATCGGGAGAAATCAACGCGTAGCAGGCGCGAGAGACGGCCGGCCGGAAAGCGTAGCTGCGGCACGGACGGCACGCGGACGAGCGGCACGTGGCGGCAACGGCAGTGGCGGCGATGGCGCAGTAGCTAGCGGACGTTGTACTAGCCGGGGTACCGTATGTGAGCTCAGTCGAGAGAGAGGTAGCTAGCTCTTGAGGGTTACGCGCGGGAGAGATTAAATTTTTGTGAAATTATTCAGGCAGCATAAAGAACGCTTCAATTCAAAAGCGTTTTTTATGCTGAGAGACAAAAAACATAAAAAAACGCTTCTAAACGGAAGCGTTCTTTATGCTGAGCGTTCCAGAGACATAAAAAACGCTTTATACGAGAAGCGTTCTTTATATGTTTCATATAAAGAACGCTTATTTTCCAAGCGTTTTTTTGTCTTTGGGCGCGATACAATAAAGAACGCTTCCTAAGTGAAGCGTTCTTTAAAATGTCCGGCCTAAACCATAAATACAACGCCTTACATTATAATCGTTCTATAAAATGCTAAAAAAACGATTTACAAATATAATCGTTTTAAAAACGGCGTTTTGTTATTCTTTTTTTTCCAGCAGTGCTTGGTGATGAAATAGCTTTGTCATGGATTTGAGGTGGCTCCTGTATTGTTCTCGGACTGTTAGGATGCCCCCTGTGTAGTTCCAAGGACTGATTCAATATTGGATGATGGCTCCCGCATGGCTCCAGTTTGGTTCTGGATATGATGTTGATGAGGCTCGGGCATGACGCTGGATGTCTCTGGAATTGTCTTCGTACGGCCTCGGATGGCTTTATTTTGGTTCGATATTGCTCGAGGGTAGCCCAGGATGGCTCCGAGATGGTTCGATGTAGCTTGATGATGGTCTGGGATGGCTTGAGTTGACATCTTTTAAACTAAATTTATGCTTCAACAACTGCATCTGAAGTCGATTTTCAGCGAGACTAGGTAGAGTTCTTACCAGTCGGATGTTGAAGGTGAAATGGTTATGATGCATGCAAATACTAAGTGCTATATGAGATGCAAGATGCATATATAGTTTTTTTTAGAGAAGGTATAGCTCTATCTCTATTACTATGAGGTTTACGAATATAAGACATCTTCGGTTCGATCTTGAGTGACTGTTGAATTGAAATATGTGAATCGCTTTCCTCTCATTGAGGGATGTGGGTCAATCTCTCGTGAGTATGGTCGTGTGTGCTAAATGGTGTGATGATACTCTCGACGATCGGATCAGTATTTTCCTTAGAATTTCTTTCGAGGTTCTGGACTTTCTGATCCTTACAAATCCTCACTTGCAATGGGGTAGGCTATTTATGATTGGGTGCTTGAATCAAAGATTCACTCGCACTCGGAAGACCTTGTGAAGTAAGATCGCACTCATTCGCTCATAGTCCCTGTGTTATGAGGTGGGACACGTTGATAACAAGCACGAAGCTTATGATTCATGTTTCAGATCCGATACTTTCAGTTAATGCTCATCGACCTATGAGTCAGAGGTCTTTATTGGGTTATAATGAGGTTGAGGGGTATGATGTATGTCACATGGGACTGGAGGATTTGTTTGGGAATTGGGAGCTTTTGTGCAATAGAGGATATGTTTCGCCTTTGCCATGGGTGGAATGATTAGACAGGTTTTGATAACCTTTTATTGGTTTCTTCGGGACATCATTGGTCCTTTCGATTTGGATTTCTCCTTTTGCCTCTCCTGGCGTATGATTTGAACTTTCTTCTCATTTTGTTCTTTGAAATTGCATTTGGCTCATCAACTTTCTCAAGCATTTTTTGCTTTGTATTTGGCTTTCAGCTTCGAAGTTGCACTGACTTGTCGATCTTCTTGAACATTTTTGGTGTTCTTTTTTGGTGTTTGGCTTTAGAGTTGCATTGACTCACTGATTTCTTCAAACATTTCATTTATTGTTTTTGTGAAAAATGGTGGGGGAGAGACCATGGCTCTGGCTGCTTCGAGATCCTCTATTGCAAGGGTGAGTAAGTATGTGTATGTGAGTTGGCATGCTGTGGAGTTTGCACAAAAAGTTTATCTTGGAAGGCTCAGCGGGGCTCACTAAAAGATTATGTGCAGGGAAGTCAAAGCTTTTTGGTTTTGTGGAGATTTCGTTCCTAAGTGCCTCATCATTCTCGAATCTTGGCATGAATCACAGTTCGTATCCTATTTATCGACATCGATCTCACTACGAGTTGTGCTGAAGGAATGCACATGTCGCTCGTGGTTTTACCCCGATTGACTCTCTCTACCTTCCTCGTCGCTAAGTGGATTGTTCAAAACGCTCACTTGAAATTCAAGAGCAAATACCGCTTTTTGCACACTACTCACTTGGTTTGTGGTGCTGATTTTGATTGGACCCTTGTGTTCATTGATGGGTCGAGATTTAAGTGGTTCACACTATGTTCAATCAATCTGTCACGATTTTCCCAAAGATGTTGTTTCATTAAGGGAGTATGCAAATACGACTGTCTACCATGCGATGTATTGTGGTAATATGGAATTACTATATCTAATATGCATGAAGTGGTGGTGAAGACGTCAATGTGACTTTGGATTTGACTAAATGTTTTTTGTGTTTTTTTGTGTTTTTGGATGCAATGCATGAGTGGTAAGATTGTGACTAGTCTCGCTTGAGTCAAATTAGTTCGTGGTTCATGAAGCTCATCCCATCATCGTTGGCCCTGAAGGTGGTATAGCTGTTGGGTGTGATGTGAGAGAAATTGTTTTGGAACGATGTTCAGCCGGTTATTGGCTCCGGAGTTTTGAACTTTTAGGGAGTGACAACTCCCACATGGTGGCCCTACGACATGACACATTCTTTCCCTTTTGGTCACTGGCGCACATGGTGATTCTGATTGGGAGGGGCTTGAACCCTATTTTCTTTTTTATCCCTCTGAGATTGGGCTCTGGTGGTCGAGATATTGGGATGAAAGCTGGTGTGCGGTGTGGTGTTACAATGACACATATGATCTTGAAATTTTTCTGAGGTGGATAGAATTTGTGTATGTTTGACGAATTGGGATTGACCGAGAGTGCATGGGACTTTTTGTAATGAATGCAATGCATGCGGTTTTGCCTCTTGCTTGGTTATATTTATTGATGCGTTTGTTCAGGGGATGCCTTCTGTAGATACCGTGAATTCTCGCCCCGTAAAGCAAAGTTGATGAATGATATATAACTGTGAGGAGTCGTTCCTTATTCATTCTTCTCTTTATTCGTGCATGCCAAAAGAAACCAAGTATTAGAAAAACAATTTTGAAAACACGTGTTTTCAAAGTGGAGGATTTTCTCAATAGAAATTTTGATGCTCGATCATTCGAAAATAAAATAGGGAATGGGGAACCCTATACACATTGATCTAAATAAATTCAAAGGGAGTGTGTAAACCTATACATGTAATCTATTCAGAAATGGACAAGAGAGAAAAGAATGCTAGGGGAAAACCTATACATCGATTCTAAAAGTCATTAATGAGGGAGTTTGAGCTTAAAAACTTCTCCCAAATTCTTCTGCTTCGTCTTCGAGCTTCTGACTGACTGCTCATTCATCTTGGGCTCCTGATTGACCGCTCGTTCGTCTTCGGGATCGTGATCGGCTGCTCGCTCGTCTTTGGGCTCTTGTAGCAAAGCAGTGCTGTGATCAAACAAAAACGGGTCTGGTGTCCTCTGGTTTTCAACAGTTTGAACAGAACAGTGTTGCAGCCTCCATGTCGCTTGACTGCGGACTAGTACAACCCTAATTTATGCTCGAATGTGTTTGTCGATCTTCATGCGCTGCACTTGCTCCGATGGAGGAAACTGAGGGATTTTTTTGTGAAAGGAAAGTGAATGATTGAGTGCAAAATATTATGTGAAAATCCACCACTTTTGTGAAAGCACGAAATGATTAGTACGCTCCACAGTAATGACTACTGCTCTTGAAGGTGGGTTGAACTTCAAAAATAGTGGGTCACAACATGGGGACTAAATCATTTATTTTGAAATACGTTTGTGAAACTCAACTTTGAAAACTGTTTTCGAAAACTATTTTGAAATAATGTTGGTGAAGGATGTTGTCTGAAATTTGTTTGTAGAAAGTAGGTTTTTCGAAATCTATTTTTTGAAAATTGTTTTTGGAAATAACATTTTAGGGAAATGAAGTTTTTTTTTTAAAAAAAGATGAAGTGATAGGTTTTAAAACCCAAACGTTTTTAGTATAATTATAAGTGGGATTCTAGATTAAATGAGCTCGTAAAACTGCTTTAAGGGATATGCAGAAGAGAATTCTGAACGTTTTAAAACAGATTGGTTTAGGAAAGTGGTTTGCACACATATACATCATTAAGTAAATCGTGGTTGTGTTTGATGTGAAGCTGTAAGTGTTGACATTGGGATAATCACTTTCCAGGTCAATTATGATTCCGTCTTACCGGGGGAACCATCGTTCCTTCACTGTTCATCTCTCGGGGTTTTACTCTGCTATGCCTTTACGGGACACGTTATCAAGAAAGTTCGGAGTGCTTAAGTTTGAAAGGTCAGGATACCCGAGATGATAAGGAAACATACGCCACGGCCAGTGATGATCCGATAACACGCTCACTTTTCGGGAAACTCGGGGAAGTACTGCAAGGGGTCGGGCCTCCCGTCGTCTCCACGATGAGCAAATCGTTACCAATTAACCTCAGGAAATGGATAACCGAATAGGATAGCAAAAATTAAAGAGATTTACGACCATATCTCAGAGGCAGAGCATCTAAGCTCCTCGATTGCCAGTTTGGGTTGAAATTACCGGAGAGTGAGATTGAAAATGGAAGGTACTGCGTGTTCCTTGTCGCCAGATTTTCTTAAGCGAAGGGAATGGAGGACAGAGCATGGATTTTCCTTTTCCACTGGTCGGGTCACAAAATCGTCAAAAATTAGGGAGAATGAGGGGCATAGCGTGTATGTTTTTTGTTGGCCAGTTGCGTAGCAAGATTTTTAGTGGTGAAGAGAATAAGTGTGGAGTCATTTCGTAAGAAACCGGGAGGGAACGATTGATGGACAGTGGGAAGAAGAAGAGCTTAAATCGACATAAATGATGCACAGTTTACATGACATTTACCCCAGGGTGAGATGGATGATTCGAAGCGTCTGGATCGAAAGAGTGCTTGGTGAAGGTGAAAGTCGAAATCGAAGATTGCATATGGGAAAATGAGGCTTTCTGATTCGGGGCTTGAAGATGAATCGGGAGCGTTGTTGAGTTTTCTTTTTAGTTGCCTGGAGAATGAAGACGAATGTGGCGCTATGGAGATGGAGAGGGCGGTGGTGACTTTCGATGGAGATGGAGGTGAAGAAGATGACGGTGCTGGAGGTTGAAGATGACCGAGGAGATCAACAAATGGCTTCCTTGATTTTTTTTGGTCGTTTCCCAGTTGAAGGGGAGTAGTCGATGGTGAGAAAAAAGAACGAAGAAGAAGGAATATCGGCTACTGTTTGGTCCTTTATCTAGGGTTTGTTTTCTTTGTTGTCTTTATAGTAAATGGGTGGGTTAGGGTTTAGTTTGTGTGTGGGTGAGATTGGTGTGGAGTGGGCCTTGAAGTTTGGATAAGATGGGTTTGGGTTTTGGGCTGCTGGGTTTGACTGAAGACTGGGCTTAGACCAAGCTTGGTCCGCCGAAAAGAAAGAAAAATTATCATTACAATAGAACCTCATACAAAAACTGAAAGAAATAAACAAAAACTATTACTCGACATGAGTAAAATCATCAGAAACGCTAATGTTTTAAAACAAAATGTATATGCAGAGTAAAACTAAATATTTAGTCAATAAAAATGAAATGTTTTCTTTACAAAATAACAACATGAAAATGACAAAATAATACAAGTAAAATAAAGTAAACGAAATGCCGACGACTAAGGAAATTAAATTGAAAATAACTAAATAAAGGGTAAGTCTAAAACAACATATTATTGTTTGAAAATTCATCTTTGGAAAATTGTTTTTTTCTAAAATGCTTGAAATTGGCTTAAACTTTTATCGTAAAACAATGGTTTCATTTTGGCATGCACGTAAATATATTTTGAGAAAGAAAGGCGACGACCCCTCTTATTGCATTTGATTTCAAAATTTGCTTTATGAGGTGAAAATTTTTGTGTCTACACACCCCAGGACCCACCTTAGGTGACCCTTGTCAAGGACTCACACCTTTAAAGCTGATGTGAATAAGTGGGAAAAGAGGAGGATGTTGTCTAACCCACATCCCCTTAATACCTGGGCTTTTGCCCCAAGCATTTTCGTGGCAGTGCCCTTACCAAGCCCAATGTTTGGTCAGTCAAAGACCCGACTGTAGACATACACCTCACGGTGATGTGAAAAAGTGGGGAAGCCCAAAAAGAATGACATGCAAGCTCTATTCCTTTGTGGCGACCTGGGCCCGCGTCCCAAGCACCTCCCTAGATCGATCCTTACCCAGGTCCGTTAAAGCGTCTAGTAAGGACATGTTGAACTTGTGTGAGACTTTTCTTGCTTGTTTTATCTGCCCACTACCAAGCCTAGAAATTGATAGGAAATTTTTCTACATCAACTCAGCCCAACCCGAATTTGTGGCTTTATTGTTTGTGGCCCAATGGCGTTGTTTGGTTTAATATGTGAGTCATTTGGGCTTTGGCCTAAAAGTTTAGATTTAGGTGATTTTTCTTTCGGACTAATTTGAATGATCAATTTAGTTCAAGGCCAATGAAAAACAAATCCACTTAAAGTAATTCATAAGACATGAAAATCAATCAGGCCTTTCCATTTCGGTCAAGGCCCATTCTAGTCTAGGTAAACTTTTCAATCGGCTCTGGGCCAAAATCCTACATCTAGTTGTCATATGTTTTAGGCCTAATCAAAACTATTTGTTTAGATTTTGGCTCATTCAAATTCAAGATAGTTTACGTAACTGATTAATTCTAGTTTCTGGTCTCAAGGCCCAACAAGAACATCAAACGAATCTTAGACTTCAAAGTTTCCCTCTCGGCCCAGTGGCTCATTCATAGTCCATGTAGCTTCCTTCAGCCTGCTTGCTTCACTTCCAGATTACGGGTATTCAGGCCCACACATCTGTTCTAGTCTAGGAATCACTCTAGCCCATGCAACTCACTCTTATTTTGGAAAAGATTCAGGCCCCGGCCCCGGTACTCATACATAACCCATTGGCATTCCTATTTAGAAGTTTCAAGGAGCCTACATAAAGTTCATAAGCAAGACGATCACAGCAATATCAATGGCATCCCGGTGGTCGAGAGCTCGAGTCTTCAGTATGTTGGCATTAGACAGTTCAGTATCATTAGAAATTGTTATTTTAAAAGTTTTCTCAATTAAGTAGTTTTCTTTACTTGATTAGACTTTCTTCCAACTTTTATGGTGGCTAGTTTCCTTTATCATTTAGGTAGTTTCCCTGAGGTTATAACTCCCTAAGTTATCTATTCATTGATGAATAAGAGTATAGTGCCATTTTCATAAATTTTGTGCATTCATTCAACGAACAAAAAAGAAATGATGACCATTCATGCTTTTCAAGTAAAAGGATCGTGAGATATTCATTTTCTGGCAGTAGAACAAAACTATTTGTCATTTGGCTTCCAAAAAGGTGAATGTGTCTGTCCAAACACCATCATAGAACATCCAAAACAATCCACAAAGCGGTTCAAATTCCACATCTGTTTAAGTGTTGTCATAAACCCTAAATCAATACGGGGGGGGGGGGGGTAATCTGAGTTTAGGTTCGTCATCTTTAATCATTCATTTAAATGTATAAACAAGTCTCTGAGTGAGAATTCGAGAGAGTGTCTTGAGCGGTGAAACCCAGAGAGAAAGAGCGTGTCATTTTTACACAACTAACTACGGTGAGACCACATTCAAAGGTAAGGTAAACGACATAACTTTGACCGAAGGAGATAATTTATAAAATTACGCTTAGACCTGTGAAAAGTAACAAAGAACAAATACACAACTACCAGAAATGACGAAGCACCTAGATACAACACCACATAGCCCAAAGCTTGTGAACCTTGATATTAAACTCTAGGCACCCCCACCGAGCCTTTCATATATCCCTTTTTGATATTATAAGCTCTACAAAACAAGTTATCTCGTGATGAATATCCAACCTGGTGACCAAAGGAAGCGAGGATCTCAACTCTCAGATAACTTTTTCATGAGCTCAAAGAAGCAATGACGCTACCAGCATGTCAAAGCGATCCGTAAATGTCCCAAAGTGACACGAGATCCAAAGAGCTCACATCGAAACAACTCTCAAAGCTCAAACCACCAGACACAAAACCCCAAAGGCAAAGTCAAGAAAGGATAAAAGGGCAAACCCAAAATGCCTCGAAGAAATCCGAATGACAAAAGAAGAGAATAGTGTAAATGACGACTTCAAAAGTTCCAAGTCCGAAGCTTGAAATCAACGTTAATGCAAAGCAGCCAGACGACTTTAAGATAAGGAAGGCAAATCCAGGGAAGACGCAAGTTGCAGCTTTGGTCACCCCTTTAACTTCCACATACCTCAAATATCCCTCCATGACCCTGTTGTCTTTAATCCTCCCATGGCCACCCTATAAGCTTTAAAGAATTCCGACTTGGTAGTTGTGCGTCTAATCACGTGAAAGTAACAGATCGAATGCGGAAATTCAACAAATATCGAGTTTAATGGTCTAGAAGTTTTGACCGTAAGAAAAGAACGAGTGCAAATACCAAACCCCGCTGAGAGTAGATTAGGAATCACCACATTAAACACAAGCCTTAACCCCATGAGAACGAAACTTGTTTTGCACGTTTAATCAAAGAAAACTGGTCGATTGCCATGAACTCTAGCTCAGATTATCTTACAGAAAAATACTGGGGGCAATTGTTGGAACCAACAATTGCTCAGGCAACATCAACTGAAACCAAAAGCTTAAGCACCACCAACACTACCACCACGTACACAGCACACATATGCCCTAATATCCACCAAAACACTTTCATGCCCCCATCATAAGCCTCACCTTCATAAAATATCAGGCTCGTCATAACCCTGATCACCACCCAAAATCACAACCCAACCTTAAGTCTGTCATAAATCCTGAACACCAACAAAAGCTTTTAGCACCACAACAAACACCCCACTCTCCTATCAGTGACATGTTCATCTTCTAAGAAACAAAATGTAGATCTAAAATCTTTAGTCAAGAGCTGATGATTTCATTTTCCCTTTTCAACAGGCAAAGTAATTCTCACACGTTGCCACATTTTGCACCTTTTCCAATAGTTTTTTGTTTTGGATAAGTTTCCAACAAACATTTTGATTGCATTTTATAACTTCCGTATAACACCTCAACATTGCCATGTTTGGCATATTTTCCGATAATTTCTTGCTTTTGACAATTTTCAGTCCTTACAAGCACTTCAATTTTGTTTTACACTCCCTGCACACACCTTATCACAACCACGTTTGGCACATTTTCCAACAATTTCTTGCTTTGGACAAGTTCTGATCCTTACTAGCACTTTGATCATAGTCATGTTTGGCTTTTTCACCATCGGTTTTCATCATAATCATTTGCATGAAATCATTATCATTGCACCTTTCAATACGAGGCTCCTCGTCATAAACCGAAGATACAGATTCTTCAAAGATACAGATTCTCAACCCAAATATATAGATTCTTCAGAGATACAGATTCTCAGCCGAAGATACAGATTCTTCAAAGATACAGATTCTCAACCAAAGACACAGATTCTTCAGAGATACAGATTCTCAGCCGAAGATACAGTTTCTTTAGAGATACAGATTCTCAGCCAAAGATACAGATTCTTTAGAGATATAGATTCTCAGCCGAAGATACAGATTCTACATAGATACAGATTCTTAACCGAAGATACAGATTCTTCATAGATACAGATTCTCAGTCGAAGATACAAATTCTACAGAAATACAGATTCTCAGCCGAAGATACATATTCTTCAGAGATACAGATTTTCAGCCGAAGATACGGATTCTTCATAGGTACAGAACTCACCCAAGAAGAAGAACTCAATCCCAGGCGCCTATAAGACCTACCTTACATTCATTCACTTTAGGCACCCAAAAGACCTACCTTACATTCATTCACTTTAGGCACCCATAAGACCTCACTTTAGGCACCCATAAGACCTACCTTACATTCATTCACTTTAGGCACCCATAAGACCTCACTTTAGGCACCCATAAGACCTACCTTACATTCATCACTTTAGGCACCCATAAGACATACCTTACATTCATTCACTTTAGGCACCCACAAGACCTACCTTACATTCATTCACTTTTGGCACCCATAAGACCTACCCTATTTTCGTTCACTTTAGGCTCATAATAAGACCTAGCATAATCCAATTAGGCTCATAATAAGACTTAGATCACACTCTTAGGCTCGTCATAAGTCCTACCCACTTCTTTAGCTTCTGTCACGTTTAGCACTCTCAATCCTTAACCATTTACATGTGCATTACACACACTTTGGAATAGGTTCCAGTCCCTAGATGCACCCGGGTCATACCATCCATCATTTACTTTAGGTAGTAAGCGCCTTAGAACATCTCGACAATACATTTCATCACTTTAGGTAGTCAACACATTAGAATAGCTTGATATCATTTTCATCCCTTTAGGTAGTCAGCGCCTTAGAACAGCTCGACAACATTTTATCATTTATGGTAGTTAGCATCTTCGAATAGCTCAACAACATCTCTTTTTATCGCTTAGGTAGTCAGCGCCTTAGAATAGCTCGATACAATCCATCGGTTTCTGGTAACGTGCAGGGTCTCTTAAGATCCAAAGTTTTGGGGTATCACACAAGCATCAACTAAACTTTTCATATCCATTACAAAGTCTACTTGATAGGGGCAATCTGTGATACCCAAAATTTTGACCCCCCGGGTTGGGCTCTTTAAGGCATAGACACTATTAAGGACATTTTGGACAAGTGATGAAGAATCTCAGTTTGATCGACGTGTTTCGGAGTGCTATGGACAGCTTATTCACCCCGAGGGCTATTTTCGTAATTTTCAAGGCTTCCACGCTCCTTGTAAGCTTTCTCTCCTCCAAAAATGACCCAAATCAACTCGGAATGCTTTGAATTTTGATACATGATAGACGAGGACATTTAGAGCATAATGGCTTTGGAATTTTGATTTTTTGATTTTCCATTAATTTTCTAGCAATTTTTGATTAAATATATGATGAGAAAATGAATTTAAAAATAATTCCATTATCTAAAAAGTTTAATTTCTTTTCATAAAAACTTCCTTTACATATGGATAAATGTTCATAGTCAATTCTTTTAGGAAAGTCACTTAGCTAATACTTCAGTAAATCTCAGTTTTTGCCAGATTTTTCTATCTTTAGCGAGGTCTACTTAAGGAGCCTTATCCCTTCACCAAAAGAGAACATTCAGAACCCCCAACAATCTAAATACCTAGCTGTCTCCATTCTCTCACGTTTTGAAGCTCCCAAACACCAAAATTTCATCGAAACTCCGTCGAAATCACCACATAAAACACATCCTTCAACTCCCATTGCTACAATAATCATCAAACACACCACAAAATCACCTCCGTACGTGAAGAACACCCCCAATAGTCAGTAGACAGAAGCTCGGGTCGAACTCAATCCGGAACCAGCTTCAACGGAGCACGAAAGTTTTCTGACGTGAAGAGTCTCACCAATCCCGAAGATAAAATAGGTTAAAACCTTGTTCTTTTGATTCCCCGCGACTTCATCAGTCTTGTGTCAAATTTTTAGTGCAAATGAGCCTTTTACTAATTCTGAATTATCTTCTGTTTAAGCTTCTGTCCAATTACTTGTTAGCTAACTTTCGTATTAAATTCATCTTCAAACTGAGTTCTTTCAATTATAAACGTACTTAGAATCTTTCAGGCTCTTTCAGGCTACACACCAATAAAATTTAAGCCAAAACACCACCGGGAACAGCCAAAACGCCGCCGTCCGAGGTTGGTCCACACCCACGGACGACATGTCCGGGGTCCTGGACTCCCTGTCCGTAAGCAAGGACGCTCTCGGACGGTGGAGGGATTTTAAATTTTCAAAAATTAGGGCTTTTCAAAACCGCGTCTGGGCCCATGGATGCCATGGACTTTTCGAAATTGCGTTTTCTCATTATTTCAACCTTTCTGACTATTTAGGTTAACTAGGTTTGTGACCTCGGACATTAGGTCCGTGGCTACGGGGAGAAACAAAATTTGACCTAATTCTGCTCCAAAACCTAGTTTAGGTAATTTTAATTTCCACTTTTGATTTCACTCAAAAATGTCAAAAATACAAAAAAATCATAAACTTGCGCACTTAGGTTAAAATGATTCGTAATAAGCTGTAAATGACTAAGTAGATGAAAATGACCTAGGAGGAGTAATGAAAGTAATTTGAACCTTGATTAAGTCGAATACCAAGTCCCCGACCCAAACTCTCCTTTGCTAATTTACTATTGGTCAAAATTAGGTGGCGACTCATAATAGGTTCCAGTGAGCTAACTTAGGATTTAATAATTAGTGTTATATGACATAGTTATTAAACTTAGGTTATAAGTGGACTTAAAACCCGATCAGATCCTAATCAATCTAATCAACATAGGATAGTGGTTCAAAACTCATGGCTCACAACCAGGAAGATAAAGGTCCCTACAGTCACTACTAGATCCTCAACTTTCCCTTTCGGGAAGATCAATGACCTATCAGCAAGTTGTAATTGCATAGCAGTGGGTGCACTGAAATACCCATAAGAATATACATATACTATTCATATACGTCGCAAATTGTTAATTACCTTTTATTTTAGTTGCTAACTCAATATTTTTACTTATCATCTTGTAGTATTATTTATGTTAATTATTGTTTATTTGTTATTATTTAATAATTTCAATATTACACTAAGCAAGCATAATTTTGGTATAATAACTATTTTATTAATATACAACCTCATTGGAAGATTAGTATATATTGGATAAAAAATATGTGTATTTATATTTTCAAAAAAGAATGTCTATTTAAAAATATTGATTTGTAATCAATTAACTTGTTTTTTTAAAATGTCTCTGATTTTGTTTATTTTACTTTAATGATAAAAATGTTTCACTTTAGTAAATATTAAATTTATAAGTATTTCCGATATGTAATGTTATGCACATGCGTGGCTTTAAATTCTTAAATATTATACATCATTCTATCATTCTCTTTATCTACATGTTATTTCCCTCTTGATTTCTATTATTCCTTACTTAAACTTCTTGCTATTAATATTCCTGACAAATTATTTAGTTCTCCTTTTTCACGTCCAAACCTACTACTCTCTCATAACCCATATTTCTATAAATTCTTAAACCCTTAAAATCTTGACGGCTGCCTTTTTTTCCTTCTTCATTGAAAACAAATTAAACCTATAATCTATCTCTTTACCCCATCCCTCCTCCCTCTTTGTTGTGATCTTGCAGACATCTATATAAAGCTCTGCCAAATTCTCTTCCACTATTTAGATTTTCTTCACATTTGAGAACTTATCAACGCAATTAATAGTGAGCTACACTATGTTGTTCATCCTAATTCATCTATTTGCTACCTCTAATTATCTTGGTAAGTCATCATCATCTTCTTGCTTATTCTTTCCATAATTGTTTTTTATTAACTCTTGTGTTTTGGGTTATGTAAAAAAAGTAATAATAAATAAAATCAAACTTTGGAACTTGAGCCCTGCTAGTTTTTTGAGCATATGCAATCCTTTCCGTATGTACACAATCAAATCTAGACAAAAGAAAAGCTTCCCTATGTTCTATTGTGTACCATTATGTCAATGTATTATATATATATTTACTAGCAATATATTCTAAATTACATGCAAGATGTGCGACATATACTCTAAAGTTTTAGAATTTTTGTTTATCTACATATTACCGTTTTAATGACGGTACTCATTTGGTGTACATATTAAGCCTAATTACTATAGTCTCATAATTTGTGACATAATTAGATTTTAGTGAAGTTAATTCTATTTATTTATATATTTGATATAGTGGCCACTACTGTGTGTACCGGTTTATGTAGTTTTCTTATAGTTATAATGTATTAATTATCTTAGATTCCAAGTGCTTTGACGAAGGTGGTTTCAGGTTTTCAATAATTTAGACGAGTATAATAAATGAATTACTATTGTGATAGAAACACGATTAATTATAGTGGTCAGTGGTGATATGATTATTTGTATTTTAATCATAGGATGTTGAGATACCTTGGTGTATCATTGGATGACTAGTCTGGAAGAATCTTGTCTACTGTCGTTCTAGTGATTGATTGCGGTGGATTGTTGTGAATGTCTACTTTAGCGTGAATTCCAAGTAAACCTTGTGTTCATCTATTTTACTTTGTGATTGTGTGTGGTATTTGACATTGTTTATGTTGGTTGTGATTGTAAATTATGCTTATACGATATTGATGGTATGAAATATTTGGAATGGTTTAAGAACTTTGATATTACATATATGGCTATTTTATTCTGGAATTGATGGGAGACTTTTGGAATTGGAAAGGCCTTTGGCTCATTTATACATATTTATTGGCGCTGTTGAGTCTCAGACAGCAGCTAAGCTCTATGATCTACTACATTAGTCAAAAAAACTTTTGGGGGTGTGCAAACTTAAGGACTTAGAGTGAGGGTGAACTGGATCGGTCCCAACTCTGTTGTGTACCAATTATTGGAATTTATGAATTGTGGAACTTTGGTGACTCCCATCATTCTAGAATTGGATTGTGAAATACCCCAAACCTTGATATGTTGTTTAAATGTTAAACTATGGTATTTAAAGGCTAAAAAGTGCCTTAGAAACATCAGTGTACAATTTAAACCATAGTAAAAACAATAAAGTACCATAAACACAGTTTGAGCAAAAACATGCTCTAAGCTTGTGCTCTAAGCTTGGGATAAGTTTGGTTAAGACCTAAAGGTCATACCTATACCTTTATATTTTTAATGAACGTATTAAAGCAATTACCAAAGAAAACAAGCTTGAAACAAGTTAAAACACAAGATGTGCTTTAAGGAGTCTTAAAGCACATTTTTGAAAAATTGTCTTGTAAATGGGTTTTGAGTGGCTAAATGTCCATCATTACTCTTTAATTAACATGTGTACTACTTAGTATCACATTTGGAAGTCTAAATCAATGGGAAATCAAAAATTTCACAATTATGTGCCTTGGTTAGGGAATAGTAACTAAATTATGCTAGTTTATAATATAAGTCAATATAGTTATGTTATTGGTCAACAAAGACCAAGAATCAGCCTAAACTAAAGAGGGGGCCGGTTTTCTTGTGTGACTCACCACACTTGAACAAAAAATAAGGAGTAAATTACTCAGAACCCCCTTGAGGATTTAGGATATTATAGTTAACCCCCTTGTGTTTTCATAATTACTGGTAACCACCTCGAGGTTAAGGTATCTTTGACTACGAGCCCCCAAACTATAACTCTGTTATCAGGAAGTTAACTATGTGTTGACCTATCAGCTTAATCATATTACTAATGCCATGCTGGACAAAAAACACTACGTAATCTACATTATTATTTTCGTAAAAATGTCAACACTTCCTTGAAAATGCATCTAAAGTGGGATGAGAGAGATTAGACGATGTTGATTAAGAAGTTTTGTTGTCCATCCTGACATTATTAATGTGATTAAGCTGATAGGTCAACACATAGTTAACTTTCTGACCACAGAGTTATAGTTCGGGGCTCGTAGTCAAATATACTTTAACCTTGAGGTGGTTACCAATAATTATGATAAACACAAGGTGGTTAACTGTAATATCCCAAATCCTCAAGGGGGTTCTGAGTAAGTTAATCAAAAATAAGCTAGGTAAAGTAGTAAAGCAAAAGTACTATTTGCTTTTAGTTTAAATATCTGCAAAAGCAAGTTTCTTCTCATTCTCTTCTCTCCTTCATCATTTCCCACCATCTCCAACCTCCCTTTCTTCTCCATTCTCGGTTTGCTACAGCAACAACATCAACTCCATCTTTGATTGTCCATAGCTCCTAGCTCCATGCTCCAAAAATAATTCTAAGACCACCATTCTCTTAGTTTAGTCAAGCTCTACAATCTTGTCTTTTCAAAACTCCAAAACCTCCATTTCGGTGCCAAGGGAATCACCATGGAAGGAGCTTGAGCTCATCTTTTCACACCTCATTGTTCTCCTTTGCTTCAAGGTAAGGAAACTCAAAGAAAAACCTTACTTCCTCTTGTTTTCTTATGTGACCGAAATCACCTTCTTCATGGTGTTTTCTTTTGCTCATTCATAGCTCATTCCAATCATCAAAGGACTTGGTGGAGTCCTCTTTTTCTAGTTGATCAAACTCTCTTCCATTATCAAGGTAAAACTATCACCTTAATGTTATAAGACAATATCTATAACCTAGGGTTATTAATGTGTTTGGGCATGAAGTTTGAATGCTCATTGTCTTGCTTGTATATTGATTAGAAAGTTGACAAGTGATCAAACTCCTTGCTGATTTTTCGGTTCAAGGAAACAAGAAAGAAGTTTGAGAGGAAAAGAGGTAAACAAACTATCTCAATGTAGTTTAAATGCCTTAGGAAAATGAGCTTGATTTGCTTAATAAATACCTAAGGAGCCAATGGCAAAGGAGCTAGTGAAGTGTTCTTAAGGAAATTATTAAAAAGGCATATGTGATGTTGAGTGTATTTGCAGGTCAAAGGCAAATATAATGTGGAAATTCAGTGTTTAGATTTATGTTATTTAAGGGCCTAAGAGCCATGTTATTTAAGGGCCTAAGTGCCAAGCAATTTAAATTATGCACTATATTATGATGTAGTGTAGTTTGGGAGAAGTTTTGTGTGTGAGAATATTCTTGATGGATTTAAGTGTTCTTGGATGTTCGATGGTGAAAACTATGTGTTTTGGCATAGCAATGTTCTAGGAGAACCCATGTCAATATTTTGGTAGTGTATAATAAGTTTGGGTGTTTAAAATGATACTTGTGAACTAGGAAGTGCTAGGAATGATTAAGTGTTCTACGAGAGAAAGAAACATGCATTAAGATATTCTAGGATGCAAAAAGGACTGAGGCAATATCTTGGAGGTTTTAGAAATCAAATGAGTGTTTTGGGAATACATCAAGTCATGGTGAGTTATGTTAAGGAATTATGCAAACTTTGGTGCACTAGGAGGAAATAATGTCTTGTAAGTAGAGTTGTAAACTTGTGGGAAATTCAAGGAGTTTTGGTTAGTAAGAAAGGTGCTTGGGAGATGATGTTATAGTGGTGAGAAGCATTTTGGGATAGTGGTTATTATAGGTATAAAACACCACATAGAAACATAGGAAAAAAACATTACAAGTGTTAACCTTTTTATAAGAATTTGTGTAATGCTTGAGGAGGATTTTAATGGGTGATTTAAGGAGTTTTATGGAGGTCTTAAGGTGTGTTTGAGGTGCCCAAATGAGGTTAGAACATACTAGGATACATGAGGAGAAGTTTGGAGTCAAATGGGAATGTAGAAGCAAAGGTCTGGAGCCGACCGACCTTAGGGACCAGACTTGTAAGGTCGGTCGAGCCCAGTTTACACTGCCAGAGACGGTCTCTGGAATGGACCGACCTTGGGGACCGGACTTGCAAGGTCGGTCGGGCTTGTATTCTTGGTACGGATTAAGTTTCTGGAATGGACCGACCTTGGGACCGGACTTGCAAGGTCGGCTGTGTCTAAATTTTTGAACGGGAATTGTTTCTGGGATGGACCGACCTTTTGGACCGGACTTGCAAGGTCGGTTGGAGTAGAAATTTTGACGGTAATGTGTTCTGGAATGGACCGACCTTGTGTAAGGTCGGTCGGTAAGGTCGGTCGGACCAAAAACTTGTAAAAAAAACAAAAAAAAACAAACAAGTGTGGCCTAGGTAGTTAACCCTAGGGGGTATAATGAAGGTAATCAAGGGTAAATTAAGCATAAAACATGTCATATAATCATGAAAAATGCTTAGTAAACCGGAAGCTAAATAAGGTAATTAACCGACGTTATTAATCATGTTTAGGAACTACGTTTGGCGGGACTCGAACGCAGCAGGGACTAAGGTATGGTTTTCTTGCAACCTGTGTCCTACCGGATTACACCGGCTTGTATGCCAATGTGTTTTTTCTGTATGTTTGCCACCTTTTAAGATAAAAACATGTAATGAGTTTACAGTTGTTTAATTATGTGGCGTGCGTAGTTCCGATACCGTTTAGCTCTAAATATGTGCTAAACTTAACTAACCGACTCTAGGATTACATAGTAGATCGGTATTCGGATTTAACGACCCAAACCATGGGACGTTCTAACCACGGCTATGCGTGTGTTAGTTATGTGTTGTTTGTGCGGTTAGTATGTTCACTACCCTGCGTGTGTCTAACTAGACTAACCATCTATTTGAGAATTAATGTCTAAGTCCAATAATGAGACCTTCTAAGAATAAGTGCTAACCAGGGAGTGAGGAATCCGGTTGTTCCGGTCGCACGTTGTTTGGGAGTTGATGTATACAGTTTCTTTAGCTCCCTCTCTGTTGGTTGTTTTCCTTCGTTGGTCTTCAATCACCCTTAAGCTTAACCAAGGTTTTTCTGACTCACGTCGGTTGGGGAATATGTACGGTGTGTTCGGATCACTATATCCGATCCATCTTTAAGTTAAGTTACTCGTCCGACTAACGGGACGGTAACGAGTGATGTAACAAGCTTATCATGAGGCTGTTTTCATTCTCTAGGCTTACCAAGTTAACTAACTATGTTTGGGTCGGTTCGTAAAGAGAACTGTTACCGTTATGTTATGTGTTATTATTGTGCTGCAATTCTTATTGCGATGTGATGTTATATGTTTGTTAAGATGTGGAGTATGTGGATCATGGATATGAATCCAGTTTATAATAAGAGGCGTTTAAGGATAACCCGATTGGTGGGTAAGTGTCGTCTATTAAGGAAATAGCTCCATTAAAGGAGAAACACTCTAGGGGTTAAAGAACACAATGAGTGATTTATTAAGTATAGATGTGTTGTCTGTTTTGTTGAGCCCATTGTTATGGGTATGTAATGTGTATGTGTTTACAGTTAACATGTATGATTTAAATAAAATCAACCGCATGCTTAGACGACAATTAGTTGTGCGTGGCCCGGTAGTAGCATGCGGGCTGCGGGATTACCATACCAGCAAAGGTGCTGAGCCCCCTGGGGGCCACCCTTTCTTCAAATTCTATTCAGGTACAAGGAGCTGGGACCGTCCGAGAGTAGGACGGGGTAGTTGATTCTGCACGGGTAGTTAATGAATTACTTATGTATTGTAGGTGTAGTCAGACTGAAATTGTTGTCGGCATTAGTTGTAAATACTCGGTACAGTTGGAATGTAAATGAATAATGAATGTTGGTAATGGAAAGAGAATGTAATGTGTAGTTGCTCGGGAATCTGGTCCATCAGACCGATACAATGAATATGTATTAGCCTTGTTAGCCACGTGGGAGGCTAACGGCGTGTAACACTATTGAGCTAAGTTATGTAATGAGTTAAGTTTTCCGCTGCAAATTGTTGTTAAGTTTATGGTTGTAGTTGGGGTGTTACAAAAAGTGGTATCAGAGCGAAGTATCGCTCTGATGACTGAATTACCGAGCTTAGGAAGTACCGAGTTAGGATTTTAGTACTTTGGGTTAAGGGTTGAGTGATAGCGTTAGAGATACACTAGTTAGGAATTACCAGTGTGTACTGAAAACCTACAATATCCATCCCACCCTCCACAATCCCTGTTTTCTACCTTGGGAAACAACGCCAGAGGGATGAAAGTCCTCTCTTACTCGGGAATACCCGATCTGGCTGTTATTAAGTACCTCTGTGAGTACGGAGAACCAGTCATACGGTAGATTCCTAGAAGCGGGAATCCCGGAGACGGTTTCTACCTAAACAATGTTACCCGCATTTAATAGCAAAGATTGAAGAATCCTATGTGAAGAGGGGAAAATATGCCCAGAAGCCCCAAAGAAAGAACAATAGCCCTGTAGAGCAGGGGAGGAAGGAAGAGGAAAGCCGAGGCAACGACCGGGCGTCCCTGTCTAGGCACAGAAGACCTCAAACAAACACAAGCAGTGACCGGTCGCTTTCGTTTATCGTCAAGAGCCCTAGAACATAGCATAGAAAGTGACCAGTCGCCTATGACCGGTCACCAAAAGCGTCGCTACGACCGGTCACTCATGACCGGGTGACAGGAATACGAGATACAATGTAAAAAGTGACCGGTCGCCTGTGACCGGACACCAGATACGCCAAATATAACATGAATAATGACCGGTCGCCTGTGACCGGACACCAGATACGCCAAATATAGCACGAATAATGACCGGTCGTCTGTGACCGGTCGATAGGGGAACAAAGCAAGTATAAGTAGCGATCGAAAGTAGGGAAGTTAGGATAAGATATTTATTAGATATTTTATAGGCCTATCATGATATTTATGTGCAAGGATGGCACAATGTGATAGGCCAGAAGGCCTGTGGGAAACACTATAAATAGGGGTTCACCCCCTCAATAAAGGACACGCGACATATACCTGAGGACCTCCATTATTGCATTGTTATTAATCCCTTTGTTCTCTCCCTCTTGTGCTCCCCTTATTCGGTAACGAGGTAACTCGATAGAACTTGAAGTACCTGATGGTAGATTAGGATTCCGACTAGAGAAGTGTTCGAGAAGATGGTTTGGGAACTTAGGGATCAATACCATTTCATTTGGCGCCGTATGTGGGAAGAGAACAACTCAATCTAGCAACCACGAGTCCACCAACGAGAATAATTTTTGAGAACATACGAAGTCGACACATCTAAAAGCGGAACTGTGTTTTTGTAGGTTAGGTACGAAAATGGCACCCCGAACAAGGAAGAACCTGCAGACCAACGACGGAATCACCGGATCCGAGGCGACCCACGACTCCATTTCCAAAAAAGATTTGGAGAACATGCTGACGATCCTCACCAGATCCATCGACGAGAAGATCGTGGAAGGGAACGAGCTCTTGCAACAGGAATTGATGCAGAGAGATGAGGAATTCCAGCGAAAATGGGAAGAAATGTCGAAGGCGATAGATCTCCTGAAGGGACATAGCGGGAAGCAACGACGGGAAAAAAGGTACCCGCGGAGAGGCCTTAACCATCGTCGAGGAGGAAGAAGATGATGCCATTGACATGAGCCTATACCCCTTCTCCGAAAAGATCCGCAAGGCTAAACTCCAGCCCCACTTCGTTGCCCCGACGGTGGAGAAGTACGATGGTACTGGGGATCCTGCTCAGCACATTAAGAAGTACATGTTCGCCAAGAACACCCAGGGGATTAGCTCTCTCGCCCTGTGTAACTTATTCCCCAGAACACTCTCCAAAAGAGCCTTGAGCTGGATCTCATCTAGACCACCCCAATCGATCTCCAGTTTCAAGCAACTCACCGAGGAGTTCCAACAATACTTCGTGGCTAGTAAAAAGGTAAAGAGGGAAACGATAGAGCTCATGGATGTGAAGCAGACGAAGGGGGAAACCGTAAAGGAGTACAGCGAGCGGTTCCATAAACAGGTGGCTGAAATTGACGACATCAATGAAAAGATACTGATCAAAGCTTTTGGTAACGGCTTGGCCCACCCCCGTCTCGCTGGAAAGATAGCCACCAAGGGCCAAAGTCGCATGGTGAACTAGCCGAAATGATCCACGACTTCCTCAAATCAGAAGTCGCGGAGAATAAGGCCAAGGAACTCCTCAGCAGCTTTAGAGCTCCCGCCGCGAGTGAGAAGAAGGGAAGCCAGGTTGGGGGGTAATTGCGACCGGAAGCTCGCACCAAGGGGGGAGCCGGTACAAGCCCTATTCCAAGACCTCGGCCCCCCAGGGGCAGTAGGCCTCGAGCTCCAGGGCCTTCCCAACAGTGCAGATAGACCCGGGGAAATACGCCGCCGCTGTAAGGGAAGGACTCCTGCCCCCGCCGAGAAAGCCCAACCCAGGAGAGGTGCCGGTAGCTTTCTGTGAGTATCACGGGCACCGCAGCCACAGGACCATCAACTGCGCGAACCTCGCCAAAGAGCTAAGGCTGATTGAGGAAAACAAGAAGAAGGGAAGGGGAGGCCAGCATAGGCAACACTCTGGTAGCCACTCCTCCCGGCCTAGGCCAGAAGAAGAAGTCCACCCAGAGTTGGACCATAGCAAGTCCTTTGGGGTAATCACAGGTCTGTAGATTGCCTAGGGTAATTCTCTAGAGAAGGATGTGAAGTGCTCCTTAGGAAAGAAGAATCACCCTTGTACCACACAGAGGGTTGTAGCTCGTTACTATTTTTTTAAAGCTTTTCTATCATATAAATATTCACATCCCGATAAAGTTTCACATATCACAAACTTACAAATAAACAGTGCTAACAAAGCAAGTTAAGAAAACTAATAAAACTCTCCTTGAGAATGTTCACAGGACTATTCTCGGAGGTGGGACCCCTGACCCCCAACGAAAGGAAAAGACACGTCCACGAGGTTCACCGAGAGCTCCCGGACAAGAAGGAGATGAAGCACCAAAAGCTTCCTCTGATCTACTTCACCGAGGATGATGAAGACGGAGCCTTGTACCCGCATAACGACCCGCTGGTCATAAGGGCCCAGGTGAACGACCGCATGATGGAAGGAATCCTGGTCGATAGCGGAGCGGGCGCTAACGTCATTTCGGCCGAGGCGGTGAAGAAACTCGAGATACCAGAAGACAGGATCAAGCCCTATTCAACTATGCTGGGTGGTTTCGTAGGAGGGATCTCGGCTAAGTCAAGAGGGAGCGTCGACTTCACCATTACCCTAGGGCAAGGGGATGAGAGGCATACGGAAGAATTGACAGCCTTCATCCTTCCCGGGCTCTCTGGGTACAATATGTACCTCGGGCAACCAGGGATAAACGCCTTCAGAGCCGTTTGTAGCACCCACCACCTAAAAATGAAATACCTAACCAAGTCGGGGAAACTCGTTACGGTGAGAGGAAGCCAGAAAGTCGCACGGATATGCGAGGTTCGGATCATGGAAAACCTACCAGGAGATGGGACCGTCAAAACCGTGGGGTCCGAGAAGGAATTCAAGGGAAAGCTCCCCCTCCACGACGAGACAGCGAAGCGGTACGAAGCTCCCGCTGATCTCCCCAAAAAGGTACCTTTACGAACTGACCCCAGCAAATTCTTTAAAATTAGAAATGCCTTTGACAGCGAAGAGCAAGTCCATCTAACGAGATTCCTGGAAAAAAGAAGGGCTACATTCGCCTGGAGCATAGAGGAGATGCCCGGAATAAACCCAAACGTTATCCAGCATAATCTCAACGTGGACCCAGCGCACCCGGCAATCCGCCAGAAAAGGAGGGTTATCGGGGCGGAAAGGGACCAAGCCGCTCGAGAAGAAGTCCAAAAACTCCTACAAGCGGGTTTTATCAGAGAGGTGTCATATCCCAAGTGGCTGGCGAACGTGGTTATGGTGAAAAAAACTAATGGGAAGTGGAGAATGTGTGTGGATTTCACCGACCTAAACAAGGCATGCCCCAAAGATTTTTACCCCCTGCCGTCAATAGATCGACTGGTCGTCTCATCGGCCCAAATCTCTGTCCTAAGCTTTCTGGATGCATTCTCTGGGTATAACCAGATAAAGATGAATGAGAAAGACTCCGAGAAAACTTCTTTCGTCACCTCAGCAGAAATCTTTTGTTACAAAGTGATGCCATTCGGATTAAAGAACGCTGGTGCGACCTTCCAAAGGATGATCGACAAAGTATTCCGGGAGCAACTCTCGAGAAATGTGGAAGCTTATGTGGATGACATAGTCGTGAGAAGCCCCTCCAAAGAACAACACATGAAAGACTTGGAGGAGAGTCATTGCTCCGTGGAAGCCGCAAGCTCACTAGACAACTTGTGGAGCTCGGCAGATAGCTTCTCCTTTTCAGAGGCCAGGACCTCGCCCGCCCGGGCCACCTCCTTTGCTCTCGCCTCGGAGGACGACAACTCCTTTTTCAGGAGAGCATTTGCCTCAGAGGAGGAACGAAGCTCTTGTGCAAGCTTAGCCCCATCCTTAGCAAGCAACGTTTTCTCCTGCGCTAAAGCGGCCTTCTTGGCATGCAGGCTCTCGACCTCTTGATCATGGGAAGCTCGGGCCTGCCCCACCAAGGACTCCAAGTCAAAAAAGGCATGCAACCGGGCGTCAGCAAACTCACTTCGTACCTGTTTTAGAGACGCGACTTTCGTCTCCAGCGACCGGATCTGACCCTTGAGGGAAAAGCTTTCCTCACGCAGCTTCTTCAACTGCTCCTCATACTCGTCACTCTGCCTTGTGCACGCCCGGCGAGCATCACCCAACTCTGTCTTTATAGTCGCGGTCTGCTCACGCACCCACCTAGAAATCTCCTCTTGAACGGTGTCAACGAAGATGCTGTTGGAAGACCGCTCTATCCTTAGCTCCTCTTGGGCGTTGCGAGACCGGCTCTCCTCAAGGCGAAGCTTCGAACGGAGAGCACGTATGTGCACATCCACACTTTGAGCAAAATCCACCATCTGTACAAAGTAAAACGATGAACATAAGAAAATTAGGAGAGGCATGCAATACCAGCATTATGACGAATCATTCGCCCGGTAGATCCCCTGCCGCATTAGGTTGAGCGAGTCATCTAGAGGGAAAGAGTGACGCATGATGGCGTCCGCTCCACCCTCCCCAATTCTTAACCTCTCCTTCACCGCGGTCACAGTCTTCATAGGAGCAAAGAGACCGTCACGAAAGCCAGACCGGCGAATCGCCTCCTTCCACAGATCGAAGTAGGAAGATGACTCCGTCACGGGCAATAGGGGAAGAGGCCGGCAGCGGTGGTAGAACCACCCATCCTTTTCAGAGGGCCCACAGAAAGAATCACGGGTGGGCGGAGAAGGTGAGGACGACGAGGCTGTATCAGTATCCTTCATCACCTTTGAGCAAAGCTCCAGGTCCACAGGCACCCCCTCAGCTGCACCCGACACAACGCTCGCTCCGCAGCCACCTCCCCCAGGTAATGAAGCCCCAGGCCCAGAAGGGACAGTCTCCTCCAAAAACTCTTGTTGTGGAGCGATATCTGTAGCACCCGACTCATCGAGGTGCACTATGTCGAAGCCTTCGTCTTTTGGGCCATATGCTTCACCTTACCCTTCAAAGCAAGGGTCTTCTGGCGATGCTGAGTAAGGGACGGTTGACCGGGCACCTCGTCCGCGCCAGATTGTCCTGCTCTCTCCTCGGCCCCGGCTTTCTCGGCCTCAGGAGCTGCAAGCAGAGAAACACGCACAAGTGAGTAACCTTAAAAAAAAGAACCAGACGTCGGCAACAGGTAGCAGCCAAGGCGAAGAAGAAGTAGAACAACGAAAGCCGGAACAGATAAAACACAAAGAACGAGACCGCACATGCACACCCTCTCTCGTCCCATGGACTAAGATTGAGATCTGACCCAGGCGTAAGAGGAAGAAATACCCGACGGCCGGAACCTGGACTAGTGTACCAAGTACCAGGTTGATTTGAAGTGTCAGGCGACCGGGTCTCTGGTGTCCGAGGAGACCCCTCTTCTCTAACCCTCGCTGGTCTCTGCTTCTTTGTCGGGCGTTCAACTTCATCCCCGGACCTCTTCCGACCAGCGACAACCGCCTCTTCTTCGCAAAGAGCCGACTTCTCCACAGCATCCAGGGTGGCATAGTAGTCCACCTTCCCTTCCCCCGTCTTGAAGGACACTAGCTGCCAACTATGGAAGGGACCCACTTTTGCCCCCAATTGAGGAAAATCTGCGAAAAAAGGGAAGCACGGGTAACGAGAAACTGAGGCAAGGCAAAAAGCGAAAAGGAGAACAGGAGGGAGGGAAAACTCATACCCTCAGAATGCGCAAGTGAGGCCAGGCGCGCGCCGTTGAAAAAGTCCTCCACGCTTGGATGGAGGTCACTCACCGCCTTCAGAACTCGGGACATGGGGAGCTCCGATTTTGGCGACGTAGGGTAGTGTAGGGAGCCCTTGATAATCGAAGGACAATAGGCAACCCCACGAGGCGGTAGGTACCGCCCGGGAGGCGGGACGATGACAAACCACCACGCATTCCAGCGCTGAGCAAGCTTCTTGTACTCGAAAAGCGAATACCCAGACCGGCCGGATATGGTCAAATTGCCGGAATCGACCCTGCTGGTGAAGAACTGGACAAACTCCGTAGCAGAAAGCGCTACCCCCTCCTCGGCGCAGAGAGCAATATAAGCATGGAGCTGACATACAGCCTTCGGGTGAAGCTGAGCAAGCGTACAGCAACGGCAAATCAAAAAACCCACTATGAACGGGTGGGGAGGAACCGCCATTCCACGCAGAAAGAAATCGGAATACACGGCGTAGCCACGACCGAAATCATCGAGGGGATGCGAATCATCGGAAGGAAGGAAAATCTGAGTCCCAGTGGGAACCTCCACCTTCGCAAGGAGGGAGTCGAGAGCTTTAACATCCAGAATACTGGGCAGCGGCTCCCGATTTTTGGAATAGGCGGACTTAGGTTTCAAGAACATTGGGCGAAATTCCCCCCCGATTTGGAACCCACGATGGCGTTTAGAGCAGAGATGCGAGACAATTTAGAGCTGGAGGACGCCATTGAAGCAAGGAAGTACGGAGGCGAGGTAGACAGGGAAGACGAAGCAGAGCAAAGAAAGAGGGTGCGGAAATGGAAAAGCGAAAGAGAAGGCACGAAAACCTGTGAAGTGCAAAACCGAAAGAAAGAGAAAGTGTCGCCCTCCCAAAACCTTTTAAAAGTGGTAAAATAATTTCGGAAATATTTAAAATATCAAAACAAACAAAAAAAGTGCTTTTTTGCAGGAAAAGTACAGAGACTCTACACATTCCGCAGTGACGGCTGGCGTGCGTAAGACGATAAAACTTCCACAAACGGTCACTCCGTATAAGCACAGACGCGAGTGTGGCACGCGCATCAAACAGACCGTAATAAGTCCCACCCCTTTTGTCCGAAAGAAAAAGGTGGAACTTGTGGGACTGGGAGATAGGGAACGAGAGGACAAGACCCAACGCAAAAGAAGCAAAATTTTTTCATTCCCCAAGAGCCGGACCAGAAGAGTCAAGTTCTAAGTTCTACTTTCTTCGCTAAAGACGCCAAAAGTAGAACTTGTGGGACTGATGAAGAGGGGAAAATATGCCTAGAAGCCCCAAAGAAAGAACAATATCCCAGTAGAGCAGGGGAGGAAGGAAGAGGAAAGCCAAGGCAACGACCGGGCGTCCCTGTCTAGGCACAGAAGACCTCAAATAGACCACAAGCAGTGACCGGTCGCTTTCATTTATCGTCAAGAGCCCCAGAACATAGCATAGAAAGTGACCAGTCGCCTGTGACCGGTCACCAAAAGCGTCGCTACGACCAGTCACTCATGTCCGGGCGACAGGAATACGAGATACAATGTAAAAAGTGACCGGCGCCTGTGACCGGACACCAGATACGCCAAATATAGCATGAATAATGACCAGTCGCCTGTGACCGGACACCAGATACGCCAAATATAGCACGAATAATGACCAGTCGTCTATGACCGGTCGATAGGGGAACAAAGCAAGTATAAGTAGCGATCGAAAGTATGGAAGTTAGGATAAGATATTTATTAGATATTTTATAGGCCTATCAAGATATTTATGTGCCAGGATGGCAAAATGTGATAGGCCAGAAGGCCTGTGGGAAACACTATAATTAGGGGTTCACCCCCTCAATAAAGGACACGCGACATATACCTGAGGACCTCCATTATTGCAATGTTATTAATCCCGTTGTTCTCTCCCTCTTGTGCTCCCCTTATTCGGTAACGAGGTAACTCGATAGAACTTGAAGTACCTGATGGTAGATTAGGATTCCGACTAGAGAAGTGTTCGAGAAGATGGTTTGGGAACTTAGGGATCAATACCATTTCACTATGTGTAGAAGAATGGAATTTCCGGCAACCTGGGTCGACATGTAGAGCAGTCGAGAACAACCAGCTTGCAACGCACCAACTATGCAACAGGCAAGAAGTGAAGTAATGAAACCCGAGACAAGTGTCTACGGGACTACAAATGATAAACAATGTACCAACGGTATACCAACTGACTAAGGAACTACAACGTAGTATCCAAAAGAGAGGCAAGTCTCAGTAACCACGACAAATGCGTGGAACAGGCTATGAAGAGGGTACAATACTAAGTAAAAAGGGGACTCCAAGAATGGGAAACACCCTAGTTAATGATTATCATGTGAAGACAGTGAGAAGTGGACCAGAGGATTTAATGTCAAGACTATAAGGTCAAGTAAGGGCCAACAAGGCCACTGATTACAGTGCGGGTAAGAACAACACCGCAACCAGAGTGTGTTTAACCGATAGCCAGTTAGCATGGTGCACTTGCCATGGCTAGTGCTGCTATAACAGGGCTGTTCGGGAATTTTTTTTTAACAAATACAAAGCACTTAGTAAAGTACCACGAAGTTAACTATGATCATCATAACTGTGGAAGGGCTTAACAGCCTAACCTTTGTAATTTGAAGTACACCAGTCAGCAAGAAGCTAGATTTGGTTAAGGCAAGAAGACGTTGTAAAACCACGAGAATTTTTCTTTCAAACTCGAATTTATTTCAACTCTTTTCTTTTCAAAAACCAAATTTTCTTTCACACCAATACTTATTTCTAGCCTTCTTTTAAACCAAAACAGAGGACCTACACCGGCCTCAGTGCCACACGGTAGGTAAGTCCTACCCAGTCTACTTTTGAATAACCGGACAGAAACCGGTAAACTCAAGGGTAGCAACCCGAGGGAATTGATTGAATTCATAGTAATACAACAGTGAATAGACTTTCCCTTGATTACATTTGGGAAGCACGGAATGCATATTGTCACAGGACAATATAAGGGAGTTGACAACAGAATACTTCACCTAGGCGTGTGACGGACACTATGAGTGTACCAACTGAAATGTGGGACGACCGCACTCTAATAGGAGCTTGCGGGCCTGACAGACCTTCTTATGGGTTAGTCGGGTAAGTAGCAATGTATCAGCAAGGTACCCCACATATATATACGAGTAGAGTCGGGAACGCGGGAAGTGATTGACTCCATACTACGGTCAGCAGTAAAAGTCATACAGAAGAGGCAGGTTACCATCGAATAGTTGAAGTAAGGGAGCCCAGTTAAGTTAAAGAGACTAAAGGAATTAGTGACTTTATTTCAAGGAAATATTTAAGAGTCAGGAAACACGGAGTGCACTGACTGTTATGAAAAGACATCGTATATGTCTTAAGAAATCCTGAGGGATGAACGTGATAGCTGGGACGGTGACTCAACCTATATATGGTAAGGCAGATGCCTGATATGGACATGTTAGCGTGCAACGAACGGGATGAAACTCTCGGAATGATCACTTGGATTACCAGGGGATATCGATCTTCACAGAAGAGGATAGTAAACCCGGCAAAGAATGCAAAGTGGCGTAGTTTATTTGACGTACCAATAAGTGCAAGCCAGAGGTAATGGCATAAATTAGTAACACCCAGGAGCAATCCTTGAGGGGTGTTTTGATCAACAATCATTGAACGAAACAACGTAACAGAAACACAAAGGTTGAAACTAACACTCAGTTTAAACATAAGTCGTCAAGAGGAAGCCTGACATCCTTGAAGGGGCGTCCCATAAAAGGAAGCGTGATGCAACGACCTTTTCATGGAGCCCAATGCAACCTCTAAACCATGTAATATTGTACAGAGAAGTAAACGTGTGTGGACAGCCTACAATGAGCAGAGCTCGAGGCAATAAGGCTTATAAGCCACGAACAAAATGTGTTATATAAATTGGATCGATTGCTGAAGTTTATGTTGTATAAGTGGTAGAGCGGAGAACGAACCACTGCTTTAAGAGTGGGGATACCTCTTGATGTTGTGAAACCGCGGAAGCGGCAGTTATGTGAACCAAGTTCAAGAAATATGTTAAGGTTTGACCATGTTGTTATTACCCCAGAGTGATTTGATTAAGAATAATACGAAAGGAAAGTGTTTGTACCAGTTGTGGAGACCGGAAGAGTAATAAGCCAAATAGTAATGTGATGCTAAATGTAGAGTGAACAACGTTTAAGGAGCATAAAGACTCGAAGAATAGCGAGTGGCGAAGCATAATGTGATGGCGAAAGCTAATATAATAGCGGATGCAGTGTAAGTTGATGTTGTATAATGAGTAAGGATACGGTGCGCAATAAGCGACCATTGTATAAATATTGTTAAATGATAAAATGGGAATGAGCCGAGTTGTGAGATAGACTCAGTGGAGATACAACGGTAAGAGTTTATAGATGAACTAGGCAGTAAACCATTAGCCAGTATTATGAGATAAGAATCTCAGTGAAACACAGTGCGAATTCCATTGCGAATCGCATAAGAGATTTACTGCCAAGAGTTTACGCCTCTGCACTCTGTATGACTGAGTGTTTAGGTATTGCTCTAGAGCAGTAATGATCAAGTGGGATAGCTAGGATTTGGGGAAATGTTAATTGTGGTAGAATAACGCCATAATGACCGATGCATAGGAAATGCGAGGTGGTACCAATGAAAGAATACTTGTATAGAACCAAATGTGGAGGTGTGATTGGCAATAAGTGACTGCAATAGCACTGAATACCAAAAACCGGTATGCAATATACCTCAAGTGTGGGAAATAACCGAGAGAGCACTACACATTAGGTAGTAGCTCAACCTCAACCGACAGTAAGTCGAAAGAAATTAAGTCAATCATTGTGAAATACATAGCTGTATACACAGTAATTGTCAGAGAAGTGGATAAAAAGTTTGTAACTCACCGAATTCGCTCACGGCAAGAGATACCACGCGTCGGTTGAGAAACCATTATTACCAAGATAAAGGTGATAAATGGAAGATGTACAATACAGTAAGAATAACGAACAGGGCAAGCTAAGCTCTAAAGCTATCAGAGTCGTGCAGCAGAGGTCAGTGAACCCATGCTTCTGATACTGAATATGCATTATCAATACGAATAAATGGCTAATTATCAATGCCTAGAAGCCTTACAGGCCAGGACCAAAACCGGTTATGAGTTAAATAAACTCTGATGAGAATTCTTGGTTTAGGGACTAAACCTCCAATATGGTTAAGGCCTTCTAACCAGAGCGCATTGTATAACAGACCGCGTGCAAGTTAAAATACTTCACGACGGCAGAACATTTTAAGCCAATGTTCAGTGATTGATTATGTGGGCGTAATCCCTTTTAAGGGGGTAGAGCGCAAAACCGCTTAGTGTGTTTTACCGTACATGTGTACGTGAACTATGGTGTGCATAGCACAAAATAATTTTGTTTGGATGATTGGTGCGTGTGTTACATAAACATACGCATTCATTCATGGTTTAATTATGGTAATTTTGCACAGAAGATGCGAAATACCATTGTGATAAGTGTGACTACCTTGTTAATTATTGTGTGGGAGTACAAGTAAAAGGGAGTAAAGGAACTCCCGGGGGAATAAAATCCCTGACAGGGTATAAATGTAAAACCATGTGTTGTATTTTGATAAAATGTATGTATATATGTAATATAGTGATTCATGAAAGGGTATGAAACCGACATAGAACCTAGTAAGAATAAGATTCCCTAGGTAACTGGATTTAAGTGAATGGAGATAACTGATAGACGGAGTTCTATCCCTTGGAGATGTAATGATTATGACTAGAATGATTAAAAAGATAGAAGAATGGTATATGCTTGAATTAGTTGTTGTTTGAAATTGAAGTGGGAGGTGAAACTTGATTTTCATGAGATCAAGGGAAGCTGAACACAAATTGGAGTGGAAGGATAGTTCAACACTAATGCTGATCACATCAGGGTTGGATGATTCTTGAAGCCCCCTTTAAGTGGTCACAAATAACCACGCAAAGAAATGAAGCAAAGAGCATGAGTTGGACTTGGAGTTGTATGCGTTTTCAAAAGGATTTCGAATCGGTATTTCCAAATCGTTCGATAGAAACTTTACATAATGAAAGTTCTCCTACTTAACCTTACAAAGAATATTTTTGTAGTACTTGCTCACGAGCCGAGGACGTATGAGCCTTTCTCTTTGGACCGGTGATATGAAAGGTATTTTTGGTTGATATACATGCTAAGACATGTTGTGTGGTATGTGTAATAAGTATTATTTTTGACCTTGAGTCCTAATGTGGTTGAGTTCCGAAAGTGTTATGTTATCCAGACCTATGAGTCTAACTGTTGTTATGTTACCCAGACCTGAGAGTCTGAGGGTTGTTATGCAAGTACAATGTTGTTAAGGTACCCGGACCGTTGAGTCCGAGGTTATCATGTAAGTATGTTATGTTATGATTATGTATGGATGTGGATATGTTTCCCGGACCGTTAGTCCGAGGTTGTGATGTAAAGTATGTTTGGTTATGGAAGTTTATTTTGAAAGTAATCCCCGTGTTCTAATCCAGACGATGCGTGGGAAATGTGAACTTCGAGGACGAAGTTCTTTTAAGGGGGGTAGATTGAAATACCCCAAGCCTTGATATGTTGTTTAAATGTTAAAATATGGTATTTAAATGCTAAAAATGCCTTAGAAACATCAGTGTACAATTCAAACCATAGTAAAAACAATAAAGTACCATAAACACAGTTTGAGCAAAAACATGCTCTAAGCTTGGAGTGAACTTGGTTAGGACCCAAAGAGCCTACCAAGACTAAATAATATTCAATTATGATTTAATAAGGCTAATTAAGTCCTTAGGAAACTTTGGTAGACAATTAAACCAAACAGAACACAAATAAATACCTTAAAGCCAATATGGGCGAAAATGTGCTCTAAGCTTGGGATAAGTTTGGTTAAGACCTAAAGATCATACCTATACCTTATTTATATGTTAATTAACGTATTAAAGCAATTACCAAAGAAAACCAAGCTTGAAAACAAGTTAAAACACAAAATGTGCTTTAAGGAGTCTTAAAGCACATTTTTGAAAGATTGTCTTGTAAATGGGTTTTGAGTGGCTAAATGTCCATCATTACTCTTTAATTAACATGTGTACTACTTAGTATCACTTTTGAAAGTCTAAATCAATGGGAAATCAAAAATTTCACAATTATGTGCCTTGGTTAGGGAATAATAACTAAATTATGCTAGTTTATAATATAAGTCAATATAAATTATGTTATTGGTCAACAAAGACCAAGAATCATCCTAAACTAAAGAGGGGGCCAGTTTTCTTGTGTGACTCACCACACTTGAACAAAAAATAAGCTAGGTAAAGTAGTAAAGCAAAAGTACTATTTGATTTTAGTTTAAATATCTCCAAAAGCAAGTTTCTTCTCATTCTCTTCTTTCCTTCTTCATTTCCCACCGTCTCCAACCTCCCTCTCTTCTCCATTCTCGGTTTGCTACAGCAACAACATTAACTCCATCTTTGATTGTCCATAGCTCCTAGCTCCATGCTCCAAAAATAATTCCAAGACCACCATTCTCTTAGTTTAGTCAAGCTCTACAATCTTGTCTTTTCAAAACTCCAAAAACTACATTTTGGTGCCAAGGGGAATCACCATGGAAGGAGCTTGAGCTCATCTTTTCATACCTCATTGTTCTCCTTTGCTTCAAGGTAAGGAAACTCAAAGAAAAACCATACTTCCTCTTGTTTTCATATGTGACCGAAATCACCTTCTTCATGGTGTTTTCTTTTGCTCATTCATAGCTCATTCCAATCTTCAAAGGACTTGGTGGAGTCTTCTCTTTCTAGTTGATCAAACTCTCTTCCATTATCAAGGTAAAACTATCACCTTAATGTTATAAGACAATATCTATAACCTAGGGTTTATTAATGTGTTTGGGCATGAATTTTGAATGCTCGTTGTCTTGGTTGTATATTGATTAGAAAGTTGACAAGTGATCAAACTCCTTGCTGATTTTCAGTTTAAGGAAACAAGAAAGAAGTTTGAGAGGAAAAGAGGTAAACAAACTATCTCAATGTAGTTTAAATGCCTTAGGTAAAATGAGCTTGATTTGCTTAATAAAATTCCTAAGGAGCCAATGGAAAAGGAGCTAGTGAAGTGTTCTTAAGGAAATTATTAAAAAGGCATATGTGATGTTGAGTGTATTTGCAGGTCAAAGGCAAATATAATGTGGAAATTCAGTGTTTAAGATTTAGGTTATTTAAGGGCCTAAGAGCCATGTTATTTAAGGGCCTAAGTGCCAAGCAATTTAAATTATGCACTATATTATGATGTAGTGTAGTTTGGGAGAAGTTTTGTGTGTGAGAATATTCTTGATGGATTTAAGTGTTCTTGGATGTTCGATGGTGAAAACTATGTGTTTTGGCATAGCAATGTTCTAGGAGAATCCATGTCAAAATTTTGGTAGTGTATAATAAGTTTGGGTGTTTAAAATGATACTTGTGAACTAGGAAGTGCTAGGAATGATTAAGTGTTCTACGAGAGAAAGAAACATGCATTAAGATATTCTAGGATGCAAAAAGGACTGAGGCAATATCTTGGAGGTTTTAGAAATCAAATGAGTGTTTTGGGAATACATCAAGTCATGGTGAGTTATGTTAAGGAATTATGCAAACTTTGGTGCACTAGGAGGAAATAATGTCTTGTAAGTAGAGTTGTAAACTTGTGGGAAATTCAAGGAGTTTTGGTTAGTAAGAAAGGTGCTTGGGAGATGATGTTATAGTGGTGAGAAAGCATTTTGGGATAGTGGTTATTATAGGTATAAAACACCACATAGAAACTTAGGAAAAAACATTACAAGTGTTAACCTTTTTATATGAATTTGTGTAATGCTTGAGGAGGATTTTAATGGGTGATTTAAGGAGTTTAATGGAGGTCTTAAGGTGTGTTTGAGGTGCCCAAATGAGGTTAGAACATACTAGGATACATGAGGCGAAGTTTGGAGTCAAATGGGAATGTAGAAGCAAAGGTGTGGAGCCGACCGACCTTAGGGACCAGACTTGTAAGGTCGGTCGAGCCTAGTTTACCCTGCCAGAGACGGTCTCTGGATGGACCGACCTTGGGGACCGGACTTGCAAGGTCGGTCGGGCTTGTATTCTTGGTACGAATTAAGTTTCTGGAATGGACCGACCTTGGGACCGGACTTGCAAGGTCGGTCGTGTCTTAATTTTTGAACGAGAATTGTTTCTGGGATGGACCGACCTTTTGGACCGGACTTGCAAGGTCGGTCGGAGTAGAAATTTTGACGGTAATGTGTTCTGGAATGGACCGACCTTGTGTAAGGTCGGTCGGTAAGGTCGGTCAGACCAAAAACTTGTAAAAAAAAACAAAAAAAAACAAATAAGTGTGGCCTAGGTAGTTAACCCTAGGGGGTATAATGAAGGTAATCAAGGGTAAATTTAAGCATAAAACATGTCATATAATCATGAAAAATGCTTAGTAAACCGGAAGCTAAATAAGGTAATTAACCGACGTTATTAATCATGTTTAGGAACTACGTTTGGCGGGACTCGAACGCAGCAGGGACCAAGGTATGATTTTCTTGCAACCTGTGTCCTACCGGATTACACCGGCTTGTATGCCAATGTGTTTTTCTGTATGTTTGCCACCTTTTAAGATAAAAACATGTAATGAGTTTACAGTTGTTTAATTATGTGGCGTGCGGAGTTCCGATACCGTTTAGCTCTAAATATGTGCTAAACTTAACTAACCGACTCTAGGATTACATAGTAGATCGGTATTCAGATTTAACGACCCAAACCATGGGAACGTTCTAACCACGGCTATGCGTGTGTTAGTTATGTGTTGTTTGTGCGTGTTAGTATGTTCACTACCCTTGCGTGTGTCTAACTAGCCCTAACCATCTATTTGTGAGTTAATGTACTAAGTCCAATAATGAGACTTCTAATAAGTGCTAACCGGGGAGTGAGGAATCCGGTTGTTCCGGTCGCGCGTTGTTTGGGAGTTGATGTATACAGTTTCTTTAGCTTCCTCTCTGTTGGTTGTTTTCCTTCGTTGGTCTTCAATCACCCTTAAGCTTAACCAAGGTTTTTCTAACTCACGTCGGTTGGGGAATATGTATGGTGTGTTCAGATCACTATATCCGATCCATCTTTAAGTTAAGTTATTCGTCCGACTATCGGGACGGTAACGAGTGATGTGACAAGCTTATCATGAGGGTGTTTTCATTCTCTAGGCTTACCAAGTTAACTAACTATGTTTGGGTCGGTTCGTAAAGAGAACTGTTACCGTTATGTTATGTGTTATTATTGTGCTGCAATTCTTATTGCGATGTGATGTTATATGTTTGTTAAGATGTGGAGTATGTGGATCATGGATATGAATTCCAGTTTATAATAAGAGGCGTTTAAGGATAGCCCGATTGGTGGGTAAGTGTCGTCTATTAAGGAAATAGCTCCATTAAAGGAGAAACACTCTAGGGGTTAAAGAACACAATGAGTGATTTATTAAGTATAGATGTGTTGTCTGTTTTGTTGAGCCCATTGTTATGGGTATGTAATGTGTATGTGTTTACAGTCAACATGTATGATTTAAATAAAATCAACCGCATGCTTAGACGACAATTAGTTGTGTGTGGCCCGGTAGCATGCGGGCTGCGGGATTACCATACCAGCAAAGGTGTTGAGCCCCCTTGGGCCCACCCTTTCTTCCAATTCTATTTCAGGTACAATGAGCTGGAGACCGTCCGAGAGTAGGACGGGGTAGTTGATTCTGCACGGGTAGTTAATGAATTACTTATGTATTGTAGGTGTAGTAAGACCGAAATTGTTGTCGGCATTAGTTGTAATACTCGGTACAGTTGGAATGTAAATGAATAATGAATGTTGGTAATGGAAAGAGAATGTAATGTGTAGTTGCTCGGGAATCTGGTCCATCAGACCGATACAATGAATATGTATTAGCCTTGTTAGCCACGTGGGAGGCTAACGGCGTGTAACACCATTGAGCTATGTTATGTGATGAGTTAAGTTTTTCACTACAAATTGTTGTTAAGTTTATTGTTGTAGTTGGGGTGTTACAAAAAGTGGTATCAGAGCGATACTTCGGGTTAAGGGTTGAGTGATAGCGTGAGAGATACGCTAGTTAGGAATTACCAGTGTGTACTGGAAACCTACAATATCCATCCCACCCTCCACAATCCCTGTTTTCTACCTTGGGAAACAACGCCAGAGGGATGAAAGTCCTCTCTTACTCGGGAATACCTGATCTGGCTGTTATTAAGTACCTCTGTGAGTACGGAGAACCAGTCATACGGTAGATTCCTAGAAGCGAGAATCTCGGAGACGGTTTCTACCTGAACAATGTTAACCGCATTTAATAGCAAAGATTGAAGAATCCTATGTGTAGAAGAATGGAATTTCCGGCAACCTGGGTCGACATGCAGAGCAGTCGAGAACAACCAGCTTGCAACGCACCAACTGTGCAACAGGCAAGAAGTGGAGTAATGAAACCCGAGACAAGTGTCTACGGGACTACAAATGTTAAACAATGTACCAACGGCATACGACCCTAGTTAATGATTATCATGTGAAGACAGTGAGAAGTTGTCCAGAGGATTTAATGTCAAGACTATAAGGTCAAGTAAGGGCCAACAAGGCCACTGATTACAGTGCGGGTAAGAACAACACCGCAACCGGAGTGTGTTAAACTGATAGCCAGTTAGCATGGCGCACTTGCCATGGCAAGTGCTGCTATAACAGGGCTGTTCGGGAAATTTTTTTTAACAAATACGAAGCACTTAGTAAAGTACCACGAAGTTAACTGTGATCATCATAACTGTGGAAGGGCTTAACAGCCTAACCTTTGTAATTTGAAGTACACCAGTCAGCAAGAAGCTAGATTTGGTTAAGGCAAGAAGACGTTGCAAAACCACGAGAATTTTTCTTTCAAACTCGAATTTATTTCAACTCTTTTCTTTTCAAAAACCAAATTTTCTTTCACACCAATACTTATTTCTATCCTTCTTTTAAACCAAACCAGAGGACCTACACCGGCCTCAGTGTGACACGGTAGGTAAGTCATACCCAGTCTACTTTTGAATAACCAGACGGAAACCGGTAAACTCAAGGGTAGCAACCCGAGGGAATGGATTGAATTCATAGTAATACAACGGTGGATAGACTTTCCCTTGATAACGTTTGGGAAGCACGGAATGCATATTGTCACAGGACAATATAAGGGAGTTGAAAACAGAATACTTCACCTAGGCGTGTGACGGACACTACGAGTGTACCAACTGAAATGTGGGACGACCGCACTCCAATAGAAGCTTGTGGGCCTGACAGACCTTCTTATGGGTTAGTCGGGTAAGTAGCAATGTATCAGCAAGGTACCCCACATATGTATACAAGTAGAGTCAGGAACAAGGGAAGTAGTTGACTCCATACTACGGTCAGCAGTAAAAGTCATACAGAAGAGGCAGGTTACCATCGAATAGTTGAAGTAAGGGAACCCAGTTAAGTTAAAGAGACTAAAGGAATTAGTGACTTTATTTCAAGGAAATATTTAAGAGTAACGAAACACGGAGTGCACTGACTGTTATGAAAAGACATCGTATATGTCTTAAGAAATCCTGAGGGATGAACGTGATAGCTGGGACGGTGACTCAACCTATATATGGTAAGGCAGATGCCTGATATGGACATGTTAGCGTGCAACGAACGGGATGAAACTCCCAGAATGATCACTTGGATTACCAGGGGATATCGATCTTCACAGAAGAGGATAGTAAACCCGGCTAAGAACGCAAAGCAGCGTAGTTTATTTGATGTACCAATAAGTGCAAGCCAGAGGTAATGGCATAACTTAGTAACACCCAGGAGCAATCCTTGAGGGGTGTTTGGATCAACAATCATTGAACGGAATAACGTAATAGAAACGCAAAGGTTGAAACTAACACTCAGTTTAAACATAAGTCGTTAGGAGGAAGCCTGACATCCTTGAAGGGGCGTCCCATGAAAGGAAGCGTGATGCAACGACCTTGTCGTGGAGCCCAATGCAACCTCTAAACCATGTAATATTGTACAGAGAAGTAAACGTGTGTGGACAGCCTACAATGAGCAGAGCTCGAGGCAATAAGGCTTATAAGCCACGACCAAAATGTGTTATATAAATTGAATCGATTGCAGAAGTTTATGTTGTATAAGTGGTAGAGCAGAGAACGAACCACTGCTTTAAGAGTGGGGATACCTCTCGATGTTGTGAAACCGTGGAAGCGGCAGTTATGTGAACCAAGTTCAAGAAATATGTTAAGGTTTGACCGTAGGTAATGAAGTTGACCTAGATGTAAAGCATGAGAGCTGGGTTTGGGAATTGACATAGACTCCACTTCAATTCATTTAAATTATTTAGATGGTTATAGCTTTGCGTTGATGTTTGAAATTTAGTTGAGATGTAATTACTTTTTATCTTCATTTATTTTCCAGTTAAGGTTGAAGTTTTTGTATTTAGCCTTAGCACTCACTAGGTTGCTAAGTGTGGCAGTAACACCCCATTAGGTTTTTGTCTTCCGTTGCTGAGTATATGATAGAAAAAAAATTTGACGTTAATTTAACTTCGACCTTAATAATATACCGGCTAGTTTTAGGGGTGTTACATGCACACTCGCTAATCCCAAGTTTATTGAAAATTGAAAGCGGCATGAGATTTATGCTTGCATCTAAATCACATAGTCCACTACCACAATTAATATTACCAATAGAGCAAGGGATTATAGGCAAACCAGGGTCCCCAAGTTTTGGAGGGGAGTTCCGTAGCAAGACTACTGAGATTTCTTCAGTGAGTTGCACCATCTCCGCCTCAAGTGTTGCTCTCTTGTTCGTAAGTATGTCTTTCATGAACTTGGCATAGATAGACATTTGTTTCAAAGCATCTACAAAAGGAATGTTAATTGTTAATTTGTTAAAAATACTTATAAACTTCCTAAATTGTTCATTTAAATTTTTCTTTTTGAGTCTTTTTGGGAATGGTAGAGGAAGGAGAGGTTTTGCAAGAGTAGAAGGGGAAGATGATTCAGGAGACTCCTTCTCCTTGGAAATATTTTTCAATTGGGAAGGGACTTCCTCAACAATCTCTTGTCCTTCCTCTTGACAATCTTGACATCCTTAATTTTGATTCTCTTGATTTTCAAGATTAACTTGAGGAGATGAGGATTCTAGGAGCCGACTACTTCTCAAGGTTACCATTTTGGCTTCTTCCCTTGGGTTGGGCCTTGAATGGCTTGGAAAGGTGCCCGACGATCTTTGAGAGAGTTGTTGAGATATTTGCCCAAGTTGAGTTTCAATGTTTTTTTGATGTCGTGTGATTAGCATTGAAGGCATCTTGCTCTGGGAATTTAGTCTTGGTGGTGACAATGAAATCCACCATTAGGTTCTCTAACCTTAAAGTTCCACTAAAAGAAGAAGAAGATGGGGAAGCTTGTTGTTGTTGAAAACCCGGAGGAGTCCCCTGTGGTCTACAACCGGATTGAAATTTTGAATGTTGGTTTTGGGTTTGAGGTCTATACCTTTGAGAGGTTTTAAAAGTTTTATTTGGTCTTCCTTGGTTTTGGTCATTTCTCCATGAAAAGTTAGGATGGTTCCTCCATGGTGCATTGTTGTCATTGTAGGATCGGTTGCCTATGAAGTTTACATCCTCTTGTTGATCCATGTTCATCTCTCCTTCATAAGATTGAGTGTCATGAGGACCCGCACAAATAGCACATGCCTCTGTGGATGGACCGGAAGATAAAGAAGTTGTGGTTCTTACAATTTTAGTTTGAGCAGTTGCTAGCTTTTCTACCATATTTGTGAGGGATGAGATTTGAGCCGAAAGATGGTCGGTGGGCTGCACGCGGAGGAGGCTAGCTGCACTAGGTGCTCTTCCTTTGACTCTGGACCGCTGTCTTGTGTCATTAGTCATTGTCTCAAGAAGTTTCATTCCTTCTTCAGGAGACTTTGTCATGAAGCTCCCTTCCGCGGAAGAGTTCATAAGTAGGTTGGAGTCGTCCAGCCCGTTGAAGAACGATAAGCACAAGGATTGGTCGTCCAAACCATGATGGGAGCAACACATGAGCATTTCCTTGAACGGTCCCCAACATCATATAGGGTTTCCCCCAGTTCTTGGTAGAATGTGTTGATCTCTCCAATCAATTTCCTTGTCCTACTTGTAGGGTAGTACTTAGCAAGAAATTTACTGGCCATTTGCTCCCATGTGTGGATAGACCTTGATGGGAGGCGTTGGTACCACCTTGAAGTTGCATCAAACAATGAGTGACTTAAGAGCTATAGTTGGATCCTCTCATTTAGATTACCAGTTTTGCCAAACTAATTACGAAAGTTAGAGAAGAGGCTTAAGTGATTTGGAGAATCATCTGGATTCGTCCCACTAAATTTTCCTTGATCCCGAATTGTAGTGATGAAGTGGGTTTTGAAAGCTAGGTGATAAGACTAGAAGGACTATCGCTGAGGCTCTCTCCTCAGTGTCTGATCGGTGATAGTCTTTGAGAGGCCGTGCTGGCCTTGCGGTTTCCCATGTTCCTTGTGACCATTGTCCTCGACATCTGGGTCAACGTCTGCCATGGTAAGATTTCTCAAATTCCTTCTAACTCTTCTTAGGGATCAATCAAGCTCAGACCTCGGGCTAGCAAGAGGAGAGTCACTAGTCCGGGTTCATGGCATGCACGAGAAAAGTAGAGAGTACCTGAACAAACTCACCAACAAACAGCACTAACTATTAGAAGTAAGAAAAACAAACAAGAACTAAAGAAAACTAAAATTAAAAAAAAACCGAATATACTGAAACTTGGGAAAATGATAGAGACTATCAATTTCCCAGTGGCGGCACCAAAAACTTGCTATAGGAAATATAAACAACAATGCAAAGTGCTAAATATGGGCAAGTGCACCCAATCGTAGTAGTAAAAATGTCATTCCATTAGGAAATCGATTATCTATCTGCCTAGTTTCGGTAAATGGGTAAAGAAACAGTAATTAAAGGGGGATTTAGCCGACGGCAAGCTCAGTCATTCAATTCAAGACAAATAGCAAGAGAAACAAGAAAACTAAAATTTGTTTTAATGAATTGGAAGGGAATGCACCCTAGGATGGTTATTATCACCTAGCCTTACCCCAAATTCACTCTCAAACCCACTTCACTCAAGTTGTCTATTAGGACTAGCATAATGACTTTCCAAATCATGGAAACGTCAAATCTTACTTAGCTAATTCCAACTTTATAATAAAGTAAAATCCAAATCACTAAGTAGCATTAATCTCAAGTCTAATTTCACTAACTAAGAAAGATAGCGCAATTCAGGGTTCCTCTCTCTCTTTGGTCACAATCTCCAACTCAAATCATATGTTGTTGGAAACCTCCATAAATGCCATAAATGATCAAGTTATAACATTAAATAAGCAAGAGAGAAAACAACTATCATAAATGAAGTGTGGGTTTACAATCTATTTTAGGGGAAGTAGGGTCAAATACCCATCAAAATGCAATAGAGGACTACTCAAGCATCATAAAAAAACATAGACAAGAGGGTGAGAAAAAAGCCATGGAAATAAGGTGAGATAAGCTCCAATGGTGGTGGGGATCCTCCTCCCCTTTTCTCTTGTCTTTTTGCTCCAAGGTAAGCCTTTTCTCTCTCATTTCTCTTGTGTGGTCGAGGGCTTCCAAAAGTTAGTGAAAAGATGCCAAGTTTCCTCTTTTAAAATGCACTGTCAGGTAAGGATGACACGTGAAGCACTTAAGTCACGACTGACCCATGACCGACGCACACTCTCTGGGTCAGTCGATTCCAGTATGTTGGGCTTGCGGAGATCATATCTGATCGACCCAGTCTGGGTCGGTCCCATGGGTCGGTATTGCTCCAAGGTTTTGCTCTACCTTGCGCAAGGTCTAAAATCTTTGTCGTGGCTTAGAATTGCTCTCCGTTTGTGGCATTGGAAAGCTAGAGAGATGAGGAATATGTTGATGCCCTTGAATAGCTCTAAAAACCCAAAAGTATGCTCAAAATGAGCTTTTACCTATCAAGAGACCAAAATATATTAGTTCACTATTAATCACAAAAATACTCCAAAAAGTGATGAAATAGGTTATGCACCAAGTAAAATGAAGGTGAATGAAGACTTAATATAGCACTATTTCACCACTTATTAGGTGTCAATCTTGACCTGAACCCAAGACCCAATGTAACACCCGAACTCATAATTCGTAATTAATGGTAATTAACAACGCCAAACTTAAATGAAATCACAGCGGAAAAATAAACCAAACTCCCGGTGTTACCGCCGTTAGTCACCCATGTGACTAACTAGGCCTTACTAACTCCAATGTAACGATCTGAATGACGGAATACTTAACCAACTTAAACTCTAACAATTACTTATACATACCGAGTTCTACTAATCGTTCCAAAATACAAGTTCGTTTTAACTTGCGCTGATGTACATAAATGTATAAGTTCTAACCGAGGTAATATAAAAACAAAGGTACACCCGGTCCAAAAGTCTACCCCACCTACACTCGGTCGGGTCGGTTCTCCATCAAGTACCTGAAAAATGGTAGGCCTAAACGGGCTCAATACAACCGCTGGTATGAAAATGTGCAACCCGCAAGCTACCGGGCCACACACAACTACATGGTCGTTAACATGCGGTTAATTATTACAACAATATAAATGAAAATTGTAAACACGCAACATGCAGCATATAACGCAAACAATCATTCAATACAATGATATAACCCAACAGAAACCAATCGTCAGTATATCGAGTCAGATTTATGTTCATTCCTTGGCCTTGTGATTATTTTGGAATCCCGTTAAGGACCTTAACTTTACTTATCATGGACAATCCACACATTGGGTTTGCCTCTTTCCTAATCAGTCACTTATTATATCTCGAGTATGATTAAACCTTGTTATAAGGGTAATAAAACTCTAATGAACCTCAGTCATTGTGACGTACATTAAGTCGGGTATGATAAACCCTTTAGAAGAGATTAAGACTCTCGTAGTGTATAAGTAACCGGGTACCTTTAAACTCGTAGGCTAGTATAAACTCTCTTAACCATCGTTGAGTACGACTTACATTTAAATCGGGTATATATGAACTAAAGAGATGAGAAATAAGTTCTTAAATACTACTAACCACTGTAAAAAGTGACGTACATTTAAATCGGGTATATATGAACCAGAGAGATGAGAAATAAGTTCTCAAATACAACTAACCACCATCAAAAGTGACTTACATTTAAATCGGGTATATATGAACCAGAGAGATGAGAAATAAGTTCTCAAGTACAACTAACCACCGTTAAAAGTGACGTACATTTAAATCGGGTATATATGAACCAGAGAGATGAGAAATAAGTTCTCAAATACAACTAACCACGGTCAAAAGTGACGTACATTTAAATCGGGTATATATGAACCAGAGAGATGAGAAATAAGTTCTCAAATACAACTAACCACCGTCAAAAGTGACATACATTTAATCGGGTCAAATAGCTCAATTTCAAACATAAGTTATAAACAATCAACATATCTTGATTCATATATAAACTATTCTTACTTTACTGATTTATCCACTAATACCATCATTATATATTTATCAAGGAATACGACAACCATACTAGATTGATATTACTATTATATTATTTAATTCTTCCTATTTTCTTTATCTTAACAATATATATATATATATTTATATATATACACACACATTTAAATCTTCAAATTACCAATCTTCTCAACCACTTGATAGTTCATTATTTATTATTTATAAATCATATTCATCTCTTTATCAAATTCCTCCGTAGTACCAAGAAAATCAAAAACTTGTACATCAAATACTTAAACTTTATTCACCATTATTTCTTTTTAAACTTTAGTTTTTTTATTATTTAACTTCACTTCCCAACTTATTAATTATCAGTTTGTCATGTTCATATTCAATTTCTACTAGTTTCTAGTGGAGCTTAAGCACCATTTACTTCCGACAGAATTTGACATCTAATGCACTCCTCTATAATTTGACGTGTGCTGTTATAGTTGATTATATGCAACTATACGACAACATGTTCACCTTCATTAAGATTTAACACCATTCTTTCCATAAAAATATGCTCTAAAGATTATACTTCAACCTGGATTTTGGATTTGGACACTACTACTGCTTGTATTGCTATAGTTTGTTTCAACGAAATGCAGTAGATTCTGTAACAGCAGATTAATGATGCTGCCTATAATGTTTATCGTTTGTTTTAGCAAAGTGCAACAACTAGATTCTGCAACAACGACTATAAATGCTACCTCTTATCGTTTGCTTTAATAAGATTCCGTAGGGGCTGCAACTAAAACTACGGTACTGCACTAATGCTATTATGATGTTTACCATTTACGTCACATGGTGCAACAAAGGATGTCAAACTTCAATTTTTTTCATTCAACAGCAGGAGCTATACATCTATTCATACATATCGTTTGCTCACTGTACGACAGAAAAATTCAAACAATAGCAGGTATGCTACTGCTGTATTCTTACCTTTTGTTTCATGAGGTGCAGCAGAAAAAGCAAGACTTCTATTATTATAATTTATCTAGAAGATTAGATACAACAGTTCGAAGGAAAAGTTTGTTGAATTGTAGGATCGGACGGCTTACTCAAACCAACTCAAGGTATGAGTCTATGAGATGGTTTGACTCAATCGAGGTAAGGTTGCGAAAGTACTTATTGTAGAAACACTTAGTCGAGCTAAGTATATGGAAACGGTTTACTTAAGATAAAAGTGAAGCACGGACTCAGTGGAACTTATTTGAGATAACACTTGAAAGCTTGAAGGACTCAGGGAAACTCAACGTGATACACAAAATAAGTTATTTTATTTTCTGGCCAAAACAAAACAACTTACAATGCCTACTCCATAGATGAGATCTACTTCGTGGTTTCTTACTCACTTACCCTATACAATATTTGATCAGCTCAATGACAAGTGTAGTGAAACTAGGATCTTCCAAGGAAGAGTCTATCTATAAGCTCAAATAGAATGTGGTACTAATTCTCTCTCTAAATCGGAAAGCAGCTCTCTCTCTAATCTCTTACAATCTCTATATCAGAAAGTGCAAAGATAAAAATAACTATTACATGCCTATTTATATCGTTTCAAAGTGCAACGACTCGAAGGAGTTAGTTCCGAAATTATCAGAACGAACTTAGTGGAAGCGTGTTAAGGCAACTCGCGCAGACTTGGGCCGCAAACTCCAGAGTTGACTGGAGCAGTATGTGACCGTTGGAGCATTGGCGTGTTAACGAATTCGCTCCTTAATTTTCGCAACGGCATGACAGAGTCCTTCGTGCTTCTTGGTTTGTGCCGACTCTGATGATTGAAATACCCCAAACTTAAATATGGTGATTAAATTATTTTAATATGGTATTTAAGGGCCTAATAGTGCCCATGTAATTTTTTAAGGAAAATAAATCCAAAAGAAATAAAGAAACGCTTAAAAAGTGAAAAACGCTAAATAAGTGTTATATAACCATAGGAGGTACGAGACCTCGGTTAGAGTATTGTAAGGATTCCTCAAGCTTATTCATGCCTATTTAATATACGGGAATGATTCCCGAAGAAAACGGATCCAAATAATGTGTTAAAACGCTAATAAAGCTTTAGCGCACGTTTTTCGAGAAAACTCGAAAACGTGACTTTAAGTGGTCAAACGAACCCGTAAAAATTATAGTTCATTAAATAACTATAAATAAACATTAATGGGAGCTTAATAACCATTAGAATTAAAGAAACGAGAAAATTCCGGAAAACAGGCCCGGTTAGTGAATAGTGCTAAACCGGGTAAAATAACGAGCGTTTTCTATAAAAGACGAAAAATGCTCCAGCTTACATACATGTGTGGGCCGGTTTTATTAATGGGAAAGCCCCTCACACACACACAAGCAAATAAAGAAAAAGAAAGAAAGGAAAAGTAAAAAGTGCATAAAGCACTTATACACCATCTCTCTTCTCATTCTCACATTTCTCCTCTCTCTCGTGAGTTTCCTCACCCAGCCGATCTCTCCCTCCTCTCTCTGCTGGTAGGAGATTTTGAGCTCCCCATTACAACAATGGAAACCTTCTCTTCTTCTCCATGCTCCATCCTCATGTAAGCCCCAAATAAAAAACAAATTACATATTTGAACTCCCCTCATCATCCTCTACACTTCTCTCTTTTCAAAATCCAAAAATGAGGAGGTTCATCTCCATGGGTTTTTCCCATTCAAAGAGGAAATAGCATCAATGTGTAGCTTGGAGTCTCATCTCTCCATTAAGGTAAAAACCTACATGAAAAACTCATGTTTCCTTCATCTTTCCTTGTAACCGATTTTGACCCCTTTGTAATGCACTATTTTTCTCTCTCTTTTGAGCATGACTCCAACCTTCCAATGGTGGTGAGAACACCTTCTTGAACCAAGGGCTAAAACCCCTCCTAAAAGCTTCAAAAGGTAAACCCTAGAAATTTTGTTTAAAACATCTTAATGAATTAGCATTAATTTAAGGGTTAGTATGTTAATTGCACTTGTTTTGTGTGTATTGGGTGATGGTAATGGAGTTTGGCAACTCCACTCCCATGTGACCGATTGTGCAAGAAAGAGAGAAGAAGGAATAGAAAAGAAAGGAGGAAATAAGGGCTTTAAGGTAAGAGCTCTTTCTCAATGCTATATTTTAATGCATTAGAGTAATGGGAATGGGTGAACAAATAAAAGAACCTAAACTATTGTATTAGTATTGCAGTTTGTAGGAGTTTGAGTATTTATGGACTTGTGTTTGGATTGTAGGCCTTAGAGCCAAATAAATTGTGTATGTGTATTAGTATGGTGGATTAGGGAAGTAGTGATGTATTGGTATTATAATTGAGGAAGTATTGGTGTATTGAGATTTTGTATGTGTGCTGGTAGAACCCTTGTGGTTTGGCTAGGATAGGGATGAATTTGATGAGAAAGGATATGTGTGGATAAGTAAGAAAAGTAGGTGGACTATGGCGAAATTTTAGTAGGAATAGTGTATTAAGAATGACTTGGTAAATGGGAGAACCAAGGTGTGTATTGGGTTTAGTAAAGATGTTTAGAAACCATGGAGAGGTAGTTGTGGTATGAGGGTATAAGAATGTAAAATCTGTTAGCAGGAGGTATTGAAATGTGTGGGAGAAACAAGGAAGAATTAGTGTGTAGGATTTAGTAAATGGATATTGTACTGAGTAAGACTTTGGGTTGAGTGTAATGCCAATGAGGCAATGAAAGATCCATAGGAATAATGGGAAGAAGAAAGGAAAAATCTGTAACAAATGTTGAAGAAGGAAAAACTGTAACATGGAGAAATTTGACAGTGAATGGTGTTTTGTAACAGATTGGTATAGTGGTGGATTAGGCTAGTTTAAAGTGCTTAATCAATGCAAAATATGCTAGATTATATGTAGGAATATTGAGGAGGAGATTGGAAGAAGTTTAGAGTTAAAACATAATAAAAAACTAGCATATATGTAGATACTGCAACTGGTCCGGGTTTGTAAACAAGTACAGAAACCCGGACCAGTCAAAAATCTGTACAGAGTGTAATGTGTGAGGAGTGGTCCGGTTTGCAAACCAAAACCTAAACCCGGACCACCCCAAAATTATACCCGAGAGAATTGCCAGTGAATGGTCCGGGTTTGCAAACCAACCCCTAAACCCGGACCACCCAAAATTTGTACCCGAGAGAAACTACAAGTGCATGGTCCGGGTTTGTAAACCCTGCCCTAAACCCGGATCACGCACAAAATACACGCGAGGACTGACCAAATGCATTGGTCTAGGTTTGTATCCCCGGACACAAACCCGGACCACCCTAAAAAGTGCCCATGAATCATGTTAAAGCCATTCTAAGGTAGGGGCTTAATAGGTAATGATAGTATAAGGTAATTAAGACTTAATTAATGATGTTTAAAGGTCATTAAGGCCATGAACAAGTGTGAGAAGTAATTAGGAAAGTTGTAGGCATATGAACATTAAGTTAAACCGAAACAACGGGATAACGGGTAAGTACGGGAGTAGTAATTATTTGTGTATCGTATGAGTATAGTATTAATAACAATGTTGGGAACATTATCAGTGGAACAAGTGTGAACCAAGGAACAAGGGAACACATGGTAAAGCTAACTCCGGTGAAAGGTATGATTTTCTCATACCCCGTATGCTAACCGAGTTACTCTGATTTGTGTGCTGTATGCCGGCTAATCAAGACTAAAGCATGAAAACGGTTTATTGCCTTTCATTGTATGTCTTGCTGTATGTTGTATGAGCTAACCCTTCTTGATTGATTGTGTGGCTTCACTTAGTGCGTAGACCGACTCATAGATGAGTCTTGTTGTCTAGTGACTCGTAGTACGAGTCATGTTGTGAACTAACGGAAACGTAGAAACGCACTAAACTAACGAATCAACAAACGATAACGCAAACCAATGAACTCACTAGAATGTGAGAGAGTGCACGGGAGTAGTAACCTCCCGATAACGGTAGGTGAACCGAAGTGAACGATCCACAAACAATGAGTAGTGGAAGTATATAAATAAACCCTATTAGAGGAATTGATGCTGGTGCAAGTCATGAACCATGAGAGTAGTAAAGAATGATGAGCGATCTTCAAACCCCTTAGCAACTAGTCGATCCACTATGAGAGGATCCGACTGATGTAAGTAATGTCCCATACGTGAGAGTATTCGATACGTTGGGGAAACCCTTAAATCTGAGAATACTAGACGGTGGTAATTCCCTAAGCTAGTAGAGGTTATCGAGAGAGATACTTCTAGGCTAATCCATGAGATTGTAAGATACTCCGAGAGAGGAGAGTTGGGAATTTAAGTGATCCAGTAAAAACGGACATTTGTATACTTGAGGAGCTAGGAGTATAGCCCTTCGTATTTGTAGGCCCGGTGGCGAGTCTTGTGTATGACTCCGCCCAAAGACCAAAAGTAATGAGTATTGAGTATTGCGTATGTATGAGTATGTAATGAGTACCGAGCAATGAGTAAGTATGAGTAAGGAGAAGAGTATGGGTACGGAGTATGTGAGAGCAAGTAATGAGTACTGAGTAAGAGCAAGTAATGGTAGCAGTGAGTACTGAGCAAAGCGTGAGTGAAATAATGAGTAAGGTATTGAGCGTAGTGTGAGTATAACAACGCGTAGGTAAGATTAAGCCTGGTGTAATCTTTGTGAACCCGAGTAAAGAGAAAGAGAGCATCCGATGAAATTGGATGAACGAATAATTAACTGAACGGTTGACTAACAAATTGTCCTCCTTGGTAGGTAATGAACCTTGTATATGTATGTAAGTATGGTTTATTGTATTGTTGTAGTATGAGTATGTATGTGAAATACCCCAAACCTTAGTATGTGGTTTAGACATTAAAATATGGTATAATAAGGCTAAAAAGTGCCTTAGAAACATTAGTGAACAATTTAAACCACAGTAAACACAAATAAATACCTCAAAGTCGATATGGGTGAAAATGTGCTCTAAGCTTGGGATAAGCTTGGTTAAGACCTAATGAGCTTACCAAGACCTTATTTATATGTTAATGAACATATTAAACCAATTACCAAAGAAAACCAAGCTTGAAAACAAGTTAAAACACAAAATGTGCTTTAAGGAGTCTTAAAGCACATTTTTGAAAAATTGTCTTGTAAATGAGTTTTGAATGGCTAAATGTCCATCATTACTCTTTAATTAACATGTGTACTACTTAGTATCACATTAGGAAGTCTAAATCAATGAGAAATTAAAAATTTCACAAATATGTGCCTTGTTTTATGAATAGTAACCAAATTAAGCAAGTTTATAACATAAGTCAATATAAGTGAGTTAATTGGTCAACAAAGACTAAAATACCCCTTATAATAATATGGGGGCCGGTTTTCTTGTGTGACTCATCACACTTAAACTAAAATGAGCTAAGTAAAGTAATAAAGTAAACGGTACTATTTGTTTTACTACTTAAATATCTAAACTAGCTAACTTATCTTCATTCTCTTCTTTCGTTCTTCATTTCCCATGCCTCCAACCTCTCTTCTTCCTCCATACACGGTTTTACTACAGCCCAAGCACCATTCTCCATCTTTAAACTCTTGTAATTCCTAGCTCCATTTACCAAATCAAAAACTAAGACCACCATTCTTCTAGTCTCATCAAGCTCTTCAACCTTGTCTTCTCAAATCTTCAAGACCACCATTTCGGTGCTATGGAGATCCACCATTGAAGGAGCTTGAGCTTATATTTTTATGCCTTGTTGATCACCTTTGCTTCAAGGTAAGGAAAAACCAAGAAAAACAACATTTCCTTCATGTTTTAGTGTTGACCGAAAATCACCTCTTCATGGTGTTTTCTCTTGCTTTGTTCTAGCTTCATTTCAATCATTGAAGGGCTTGGTGGAGTCCTCTCTTGTTACTTATTCAAACTCTCTTCCAATACCAAGGTAAAACAACTATCTTAATGTTTTAAGACAATGTAAACTTAGGGTTTATAAGTGTGCTTAAGCATGAAGCTTGAATACTTATTACCTTGCTTGTATATTGATTAGAAACTTGACAAGCAAACCAAGTCTTGCCGGTTTTAATCAAGGAAGAGCAAGGAGAAATTAAGTGAAAAACTTGTGAAGGAAAAGAGGTAAATGTGCTAACCTAATGTAGCTTGAGATGCCTTAGGAAAAATGAGCTTATGTTGCTTAATAAACTACCTAAAGAGCCAATGGTGAATGAGTTAGTAAAAACTCATAAAGAGATTATTAAGGGCATATTGTATGTTGAGTGTATTTGCAGGTCAAAGGCAAATATAATGTGGAGATTCAGTGTTTAAGATTTATGCAATTTAAGGGCCTAAGAGCCATGTTATTTAAGGGCCTAAGTGCCAAGCATTTAAATAACGCCTATATTATGATGCAGTGTAGTTTGGGTGAAGTTTTTGTGTGAGAATGCTCTTGATGGATTTAGGTGTTCTTGAATGTTTAATGGTGAAAGCTATGTGTTTTGGTGTAGCAATGTGCTAGAAGAACCCATGTCAAAATTTAGATAAGGTATAAGAAGTTTTAGGTGTTTAAAATGAGTTTGGTGAGTTAGGAAGTGTTTAGAATGATTAAGTGTTTTACAAGGGAAAGAAACAGGCATTAAGGTTTTTAGAATGCAAATGAGTGTTTTGGGATACTTCAAGATCATGGTGAGATTGTGCTTAGGACTTATACAATGTTAGTGAACAAGGAGGAAGTGATGTGTTGCATGAAGGAGCTATAAGCTTGTGGAGATATTCAAGGAGTTTGGTTGGTGAGAAAAGATGCTTGGGAGATGATGTTGTAGTGGTGAGAAAACATTTGGGAATAGTGATAGTTATAGATATAAAACACCACATAGAAACTTAGTGAAAAACATTACGAGTGTTAACCATTTTACAAGAATTTGTGTAATGCTTGAGAAGGGTTTTAGTGAATGATTTGAGAAGTTTAGAGGATGTCTTAAGGTGTGTTTGAAGTGCCCAAATGAGGTTAGAACATACTAGGATACATAAGGTGAAGTTTGGAGTTAAATGGGAATATAGAAACAAAGGTCTGGAGCCGACCGACCTTAGGGACCGGACTTGTAAGGTCGGTCGAGCCCAGTTTACCCTGCCAGAAATGGTCTCTGGAATGGACCGGACTTGCAAGGTCGGTCGGGCTTGTATTTTTGGTACGGATTAAGTCTCTGGAATAGACCGACCTTGGGACCGGACTTGCAAGGTCGGTCGTGACTAAACTTTCATATACGGTAATTGTTTCGGGAATGGACCGACCCTGTGGACTAAACTTGCAAGGTCGGTCGGAGTAGAATTTTCTGACGGTAATATGTTCTGGAATGGACCGACCATGGGACCGAGTTTGTAAGGTCGGTCGGACCAAAACTTGTAAAAAAAAACAAAAGTGGTTTAAGTAGTTAACCCTAGGGGGTATAATGAAGGTAATCAAGGGTGAGTTTAGGCATTAGAACTAGACCTGGCAATTTATACCCAACCCGAAACCCAACCCGAACCCAACCCAGAATTTTACGGGTTAGGGTCTTGATTATTGACCCGTTCATTTTTTGGGTTGGGTTAGGGTCATAAGCTAAATTTGTGGGTTGGGTTAGGGTAGAGATCCAAACCCATGACCCAACCCGAAACCCGAAAATATATTTGTTAATAAAAAAATAAAAATATTAATGTACATATATATTACTTTCAGACCAAACTTTATGTTAACCTTATGTAAAAAATATTTTCCAATTAGTTTAAGTCCATTTGGACTATCCAACATTTAAAAACATTACACAATTCATTATGTTAAACAAATCAACGGTCCAACCAACTTGCAAATCAAATCATTATTTTGAGAGTTTTAACTTCACATCTTATTTGTTTAGTTTGACTCAACCAGCTCTACAATTGCTAATGTGAAGATGCATACTCTAAGATGTTGTTTTTTGTCAATGATATAAGTTTTTGGCTTTTTTGTAAACGATACCACACAACTGGTATGTTTAGATGGTCTAGAAGTATGACAAAAATTATATATATATATATATATGTGTTAATGAATGCTATTATACAACAAGATAAGTTTAATACTTTATGTCTAGTAAGTTCAAGAAGTAGCTAGCTATATTTTGAAAAGTGGTCCAAATGCTATCTAGTGGATGAGATTATATCAATTAAATATGTTATGTAATGTTATCCAAGGGTTTTGAAAAGTAGTTTTTGTAATTTGAAAAGTGGTCTATTAAAATAGCTATTGTACTAAACATATACTCAATTCTGTTCTAAATAGATGATTTTCTAGCACAACACATGGAAATTAAGGAGACAATTTGTGGACTAGTTTACCCTTACTTTTCTATGGGGAATAGAAGAGTTGTGGGTGTGTGAAAAAAGTAAGGGTTAAATGTGGAAAGTAAGTGGTAAAAATAACAAAAACATTTTATATTTTAAAAACAATGACAACACTTACAAAATCATCTATTGAGAACGTGGGGAGTACAATTTAATCTCATATAATGTGACATTTATAGTTGTGTCAGATAATATGAGTTACTGTTTGCTTAAAAAATGGGTTGGGTGGGTTGGGTTAGGGTTTAAGGATTTTAAACGGGTTGGGTTAGGGTTAAGATTTTTTGACCCATCTATTTTTGGGTTGGGTTGGGTTAATGATATTTTAAATGGGTTAGGTTAGGGTTGATGTCAACCCGACCCATCAACCCGAATTGCCAGGTCTAATTAGAACATGTCATACAATCATGTAAATGCTTAGTAAACGGAAGTCAAATAAGTTAATTAACCGACGTTATTAATTATGTTTAGGGACTACGCTTGGCGGGTCACGTTCGCAGCAAGGACCAAGGTATGGTTTTCTTGCAGTCTGTTGCCTACCGGTTTACACCGGCTTGTGTGTTGTATGTTTTTATGAGTGTTTATGACCTTGTAAGATTAAGGCATGTAATGAGTTTACAGTTGTTTAAGTTATTGTATCGGAAATATGTGTCTCATTTCCCTTGTGTGTGTGTGTCTAATGTGTCCTAAACACTTGCTTGTGAATTTGTTGATTAAGTCCAACAATGGGACTTCTAACAAGTGCTAACCGGGGGAGTGAGGAGTCCGGTAGTTCCGGCCACGCGTGTGAGTATGGGAGTCGATGTCATAACCGGTTCGATTCTCTTTGTATGTTAAGGTTGTCTTCTCTTTTGGTTTTCAACCTTCCCTTTAGCTTAACCAAGGCTATTTTACTGACTCACGTCGGGCCATAGGGGGATACTATGTTGGTTCGGTGTGCTTGGATCACTATATCCGACACACCTTTGAGTTAAGTTATTCGTTCAGTTTAACAGGACGGTAACGAGTTATGTAACGAGCTTAGCATGAGTTTGGTAACATTCTCTAGGCTCTCCATGTGATCTAATTGTGTTGGTTCGTTTCCTAAAAGGATTCGTTCTTGTATGTTATGTGTGATGTTGTTATGCAATACTCTTGCTATGATATATATGTTGTATGTTTAAAATGAATGCCATGTCATCATGACAATTAGTTGCGCGTATCCCGGTAGCCGATGGGCTGCGCGTTAGCCATACCAGCCAAGGGTTGCTGACCCCCTCGGGGGCTCCATATTTATATTTGCAGGATGAGGATCGAAGAAGCGGAGTGGCTGTAGATCCTAGGTTGTAGAAATACTTTTGGTACCTTTTGGTTGGTAGGCCCGGGATGCGCCTGTGCTCCCGTGGCGGTATATTTCGGATAATGAATACATTACAGTGATAGTGATGGTTGTAAATAAATACTCGGTATTGTGTATTATGTATTTATGGTTTTAGTTCTATGCTCGGGAGTCTGATCATCAGACCGGTACACTTGTATTTATTCTGCCTTGTTAACCACGTGGGTGGTTAACGGCGTTGTAGCACCGAACCGTTTAGTTATTGTTTAGTTGTTTATTTCCGCTGTGATTTCGGTCAATTGTTAAGTATGTAGTAGGGGTGTTACAAAAAGTGGTATCAGAGTGAAGTATCGCTCTGATGACTAAAATACCGAGCTTAGGAATATACCGAGTTAGGAAACCTAGCTACAGTTATTCGAGTGAACAGTTATGGAAAGGTTAACCTCTAACTAAGTGTGGAAATACCTTATTGTCGGGAAGATGTTACCACGGTTGGACCGATAAGTTTGAAAGCATGATGCTAATTAATGTTCGTGTGAATTCAGATGTCAGGTAGATCACGTGGTAGAGGCCTCGGGCGCGGCAATGGTGACACCTGGAACCAGGGAGAGAACACTACGGCACAAGTCATGGCCGATGCTGTAGCGGCCGCCGTAGCCCAGATGGTCCCACAGTTAGTAGCTGCAATTCAGCAGGGGCAATAGCCCGAAGTTTAACCACCACCGCCACCGCCACGAGAGACCAACTGGGTCAAGGCGTTGGCTGATTTCAGACCCCCGTCGTTTAGTGGGGAGACCGATCCACGTAAGTTGGAGGCGTATATCTCCGAGATGGAGACCGCCTACGAGACCTTGAATGTGCCCGAGGAGGTCAAGGTCCGTCTTGCCGCTTACTACCTGAAGGGTTCGGCACAGAGTTGGTGGAAGCTGGTACGGGAGGGTAGAGTTGCTGACCCTACCTTTCAGTGGAGGGAGTACACGGCTCTGCTGCGAGCCAAGTACTACCCGATACACGTGCAAGAGGCCAAGCGCCTGGAGTTGGACAATCTGAGACAAGGGGATAAGATGACGGTAGATGAGTACTACTCCGCTTTCATCGGACTTATCCACCTGCTGCCGGATCTGGGTTACTCAGGCCGGATTCTAGTGAACCGTTTCTACAACGGACTGAGCTACCGCCTACGCTATGGTATAGGGCCGAGCGGATATACTACTTTGCAGGTAATGAACCACAGTGTGATGTGAATAAGTATGTACAATGTGTGAATGTAATTGTGAGTTTGATTTGTGGGGCATAACTAACACCCTAAATAATAGGAGTGCTATCATGCCACTGCTATAGTAGAGATCACCGTCCGTCTGAGGGACGAGGAGAATGCGCTCAAGCGCAAGGTCACGAGCGAGGGTCAAAGCACGCAAGGGTACGGGGGAGGGAAGAAGAAAAAGCCATACCCCCAGTCCCAGAAAGGACAGCAACAGGGTGGCAAGGGCCAGGCCCAGACCACCACTGCTGAGGAGCCGTTGCAGCTCACCTATGCATATGTGGCTAAGCCCCTACGCTCTCAACCCTTAAAGGGTAACTAATTAGTTCTGAATATCGAGTTTAAGTGTGTGATATTATAATGTGAAGTATGTATTGAATGTGTGATGTGTTAGCAGGTAGCACGGGCTCTGGATCCAATCACCACTACTACTGCAAGTGGTGCAAGGGAGACCACCCCGGCAAGGACTGCAAGGGAGATGATGTGCAGTGCCCATTCTGCAAGAAGATGGGGCATCGTGACTACGAGTGCTTCCAAAACCCGAATGACAGAAACTACAGGCCTAAGGGGCAATGGAAGGGTAAGGCCGCCGTGACTACCGATGGCCCGAAGACGGCTAACCAGCCACCCACCGATCAGAGGTACATTGATTCCCAGAAGGGGAAGGGGTCGGGATCCGGCAAGGCCGCCAGAATGTGGTGGACCAGTCTGAGGTGCTAGGACCCTATTCTAGACCAGGTACCGCCTAAACCGTTAAATGAAATAAGTGATTGCATACCGCATTTCATGCATGTGTGTTAGTGAGTCTAAGTGTACAACCATGTAAGTAAAGAGTTAAAGTATAGTGTGGAAACACCTAAATTAGGTAATCTGAAAAATCTAGGAACCTTCAATATCTGTTATCCAATCCCGCCCACACCAAACCCTGAAGTGACAACCATCAGCATCACCGAGTTCCCAATGGAGCAGTGTCAGGTTATCCAACCAGGTATGGTACTCTTAAATGGATACCTGACACCCGAAGCACAAATCCACATCATCAGACGATGTAATGAATTAGGAGCAGCACCTGGAGGTTTCTACACACCCGAATACCCGAGCGGATCGAGGATGAAATTGAAGATGATGTGCATGGGTAAGGACTGGAATCCTTACACCAAGACATATCAAGATGAGCGAGCTGAAGATGGAGCAACTGTACCGAGGATATCTGAGGAGTTCCTTGCGGTCGTTAACCACGCCGTGGGAATTGCTAAGCAAGTTGAATCGGATTCAATACCAAGTGTTAAAACAGATTTATGTATTGTGAACTTCTACCAGAAAGGTGGACGGTTAGGGTTACACCAAGATAAGGACGAGTCACCCGAGTCTCGAAGTAAGGGAGTACCCGTTAGACCTGGCAATTTGGGTCGCTGGGTTGGGTTGATATCAACCCTAACCCAACCCATTTAAAATATCATCAACCCCAACCCAACCCAAAAATGGATGGGTCCGAAAATCATGACCCTAACCCAACCTGTTTAAAATCCTTCAACCCTAACCCAACCCACCCAACCCATTTTTAAGCATACAATAATTTAAATGGATTAGGAGTAGAAATTAATAAAAAAAATCTAATTAGGATGACACAAAAGGAAGAGAAGTAATCTTGCTTGATCGACTCAACTTTAAACAAATTCCATGTTATGCAAAGAATGTAAAAGTACTGCACTAATTTCCCATGAATAGAATAACACATATTTTTTCCATAAGTTTATATTTATCAATCTAAGCCTAGTTCTACCACTGTTGGGGAGGAATCCTATCTAGATATGCACATGATCCTATTGCCCTTAATAAAAAGGGGGAAAGAAATAAAAATCTTCATTATGCATTAGAGAATATACTAAAGACAAATCTTCTAAAGTTAGAAATAATTTATAAACTGAGAGCTCAAAGCCTCAAACTATGACTGATAGTTTTAAAATAATTACACTTGTTAAAATTGAGTGCTCATGCCTGGGAAAAGTACAATCACAATAACTTAATCGTTACCAACAGTTAAGGAATTTTTATGCAGCACACTATCTGTATTGTGGGCTTTAGAATTCACTAAGAGGTCTACAATCAAGATCCTACTTACAAAAAATACATATCACCTACTATTGTTCACCCTTCTAGATAATCTAAACGTACATATGTTCTCAAGAACAACTATGGTGGTGAGAATTAGAAAAACAAACCTTGGGTAGAGATGAAGAGCGACATAGACATGAACAACGACATAGAGAAGAAAAATGGATGTGAGTCTACAAGATGAGAGCATTTGGGTTTTCAACATTATGTTAAGGTCTGGTTGGGCCCTTTGTTTGATATGCAATAGGTTAGGCCATTTGTTTAGTTAAGATTATGTGTATTATTAAAGGTGGAATGGTCCAACTGCACTTGGGCATAAGGCTAAGGTATAGCTTGATCTGAAAATAATATATATAATTGTGAATTAATATTTAAATTTTATTATTAATAAATATATTTTCGGGTTTCGGGTTGGGTCATGGGTTAAGATCTCTACCCTAACCCAACCCACAAAATTAGCTTATTATCCTAACCCAACCCAAAAAATAGATGGGTCAATAATAAAGACCCTAACCCGCAAAAATATGGGTTGGGTTCGGGTTGGGTTTCGGGTTGGGTCAAAATTGCCAGGTCTAGTACCCGTGGTGTCTTCGTCCATTGGTGATACCGCAGTGTTTGTGTACGGCGAGCAGAAGCGTGGTGATCTCGCAAAGAAGTTAGTATTGAAGTCAGGTGATGTATTAATCATGGGTGGGCAGTCAAGGATGCTTTACCATGGTATCAAAAAGATCAAACTGAATACCGCACCTTCGGCAGTGATCAATGCCACAAATATGAAAACCGAGACGTTTGAATTTGACTTTCAGGCAGTTTTAAGCCTTGTGTAACCATGTAATTCATGAAGCCAGTTGTATGTTAAGGATGTTATGTATATGTTAGTTATGTTGACAGAGTGAACCAACTTATGGTGTAAAGAGTATGTTAATGAATAAAGAGATGTTGTTTTGGAAGTATATCAACTGTGTTGTTACCGTATACTTATGAAGTTTGCCAATGCATTAGGCTGTGCACTCGGAACGGGAGGTATACTGGGCGTTTGTAATGAGGCAGAAGCCGGCAAGAGCGGCATAATCCTCACCGGTACCTTTCCAGGCAATGGCGTCGACGCTTCAATCTTGTTCGACTCCATAGCCTCACATACATTTATCTCGCTATCTTTTGCGAAGAGGCTGGGGTTAGACGGTGAAGAGATACCAGACTTTCTAGTCACTCTCCCGTCGAAAGAGCGGATCAGGTGTACCCGCTACCACCGAGATGTTGTTGTACGAATTAGAGAAGAAGAGTTTCCGATCGACTTGATAGAGTTCGAGGGACTTGGTTTTGATGTGATTGTCGGGATGAACTGATTGGAGTGGTACAAGGGCAGAATCATGTGTGCTGAGCATCGTCTGCTTCTTTGAAGTCCGTCTGGGGTTACTATATCTTACCGCCAGAGGCCCAGGGAGCCTTCGACTCAGATCATCACCGCCATGGCCATGTATCGTGAACTACGACGATGGAATGATATATACCTCTTCTATGTCTAGGACATAGAGAGAGACCCAGAGTTTAGCCCAGATGTGCCGGTAATGTCAGAGTTTCCTGATGTATTTCCTAAGGAACTGCCGGGCATGCCGCCAGCACGGGAAGTAGAGTTTGAGATTGATTTGGTTCCAGGCACCGGACCAATAGCGAAGGCGCCCTATCGTATGGCTCCCGGAGAGATGACAGAGCTCAAGGAACAGCTGAGAGACCTACTCGACAAGGGGTTTATACGCCCGAGCGTTTCACCATGGGGAGCACCGGTCCTCTTCGTGAAGAAGAAGGACGGTAGTCTCCGCCTTTGTATTGATTATCGAGAGCTGAATGTAGTTACGGTGAAGAACCGTTATCCTTTACCACGCATCGACGACTTATTTGATCAGTTGAAAGGAGCATCAGTGTTCTCCAAGATAGATCTACGATCCGGATACCATCAGATTGCCATCCGTGAGAGTGACATTGAGAAGACCGCATTCAGAACCAGATATGGACATTAAGAGTTTACGGTTATGCCGTTTGGTTTATCCAATGAACCAGCCAAGTTCATGGACTTAATGAACCGCTTGTTCCAAGATCAGTTGGACAAGTCAGTGGTAGTCTTCATCGACCATATCCTTGTGTACTCGAAATCGAAAGGTGAGCATGAAAGCCACCTGAGAAGTGTGTTGCAAACGTTGAGAAAGAATCAGCTGTATGCTAAATTTTCAAAGTGTGAGTTTTGGTTGAACCAAGTATCTTTTCTTGGTCATGTGATTTCTGAAGCTGGGATCACTGTTGATCCGGCAAAGATAGATGCAGTGCGCACCTGGCCTAGGCCGAAGACAGTTACCGACATACGGAGCTTCCTCGGTCTGGCAGGATATTATAGGAGGTTTGTGAATGACTTCTCCAGTGTCTCGAAGCTGCTGACTTCCTTAATGAAGAAGGATGCACCATTCGAGTGGACAGTCGACTGTGAGAGTTCTTTCCAGAGTCTCAAGGATGCTCTGACATCTGCACCAGTCTTGACTTTACCAGACAGTCCAGATGGTTTTGAGGTCTACTGTGACGCATCAGGCAGAGGTATGGGATGTGTATTGATGCAGCACGGGAAGGTCGTGGCATACGCCTCCCGACAATTGAAGAAACACGAAGAGAACTACCCTACCCACGATTTAGAATTGGGTGCCATAGTCTTCGCATTGAAGATATGGCGACATCATTTGTATGGGGTAAGCGTGACAATCTATTCTGACCATAAGAGTTTAAAATACTTGTTCACTCATAAGGAGTTGAACATGAGACAAAGAAGGTGGGTCGAGTTCTTAAACGACTACGACATCAATTTACAGTACAAGGAGGGTAAAGAAAATGTGGTAGCTGACGCATTGAGTCGCCGAGCACACTCTCTCCATTCGCTAGTCTCTCATTCTAGCTTGGTTGAAGAGGTGCGGAGTGCTCAGATGACGGATCAGTATATGTTGGAGATCAGGCAGAAGCTTATTGATGGCACATTCGAGGGTCAGAAGTACGACTTCTGACTCCACGATGATGACCTGATTAGGCTTAATGGCCGACTATGTATTCTGAGGAGTAGCGCTGAGCTGAAGGAGCGCATACTGAGTGAATCCCATTGTTCTATGACTTCGATTCACCTCATAGCTTCAAAAATGTATAAGGGTATGAAAAGATATTTTTGGTGGACAGGCATGAAAAAGGATGTGAACGATTATGTGTTGAGGTGTCTCACTTGTCAAAAGGTCAAGTTTGAGCACCGACGGCCTGGTGGTATGGTACAGCCAATGCTACTGCCTGAGTGGAAGTTCCATGACATTTCTATGGACTTCGTAGTAGGGCTTCCGCCTACAAGGGGAGGTCTGAATATGATTTGGGTTGTTGTTGACCGACTGACCAAGGTGGCTAGATTCATACCGATGAAGGACACCTGGAAAGTGGCAAAGCTTGCAGAACTCTTCGACAGAGAGATTGTAAGACATCATGGGGTACCGAAAACGATTGTGTCTGACAGGGATACCAGATTCCTCTCGAGGGACTGGAAATCCACACGGGAAGCGCTTGGTACCGAGCTGAAGCTAAGTACGGCATTCCACCCACAGACCGATGGTCAGAGTGAGCGCACCATCCAGACACTCGAGGATATGTTACGTGCATGTGCACTTGACTTTCAGACCAGCTGGATTGACAAGTTACATCTGTTCTCGTTTAGCTACAACAACAGTTACCATGCTTTGATCAAGATGTCTCCCTTCCAGGCTTTGTACGGTAGACCATGCCGCACGCCATTATGCTGGGATGAGTCGAGTGAGATGGTCAATATAGGACCAGAGTATCTGGAGCAAGTACAGTCAGAAGTACGCCAGATCCGGGCTAACATGAAGGCAGCTCAGGATAGGCAGAAATCATACGCCGATGTGCGCAGACGTGACCTGGAGTTCGCCGTGGGCGATCAGGTATTTCTTAGAGTATCCCCCATGAAGGGAGTGTTTTGTTTTGGCCAGAAAGGCAAGTTGAGCCCAAAATATGTGGGGCCTTATGTTGTGACGGAGCGGATAGGCCCGGTAGCTTACAGACTTGATCTACCTGTTGAGCTGGGCAAGGTACATGATGTATTCCATGTGTCCCAGTTGAAGAAATATATGTCTCATCCGTCTCATGTACTTCAGCCTGAAAGACTAACCTTAGAGCTGACCATGCTATCAGTGGAGACTCCCGTACGGAATCTGGACACTAAGACTCAAGACACTCGCCATAAGTCTGTGAGACTGGTGAAAGTCCTCTGGTCTAACCAGGACGTCGAGGAGGCCACCTGGGAGCTGGAAGATAAGATGAAGGCGAAGTACCCGTTGTTATTTACTTCTTAGTGTTTGTGTGTATAGGGTACGAGACGTACCCCTATTTTAAGGGGAGTAGAGCCGTTTCGGTTATGTGTGTATGACATGTATTTAAATACATTGTCTATGTTATGTTGTTGCGGACCGTTGTGTCTTGTCTATGTTGTTGTGTTACAGACCGTTGAGTCTGAATGATATTTTTTTGTTTGGACCTTGTGTCCGATGTTATGTAAGTGTGTTGTTAATGTTGCTATGGAAGTATTGTTTTATAAGTATTCCCCGTGTTCTAATATTAAAGCTATGTGGGAAGTGTGAACTTTGGGGACAAAGTTCTTTTAAGGGGGGTAGATTGAAATACCCCAAACCTTAGTATGTGGTTTAGACATTAAAATATGGTATAATAAGGCTAAAAAGTGCCTTAGAAACATTAATGAACAATTTAAACCACAGTAAACACAAATAAATACCTCAAAGTCGATATGGGCGAAAATGTGCTCTAAGCTTGGGATAAGATTGGTTAAGACCTAATGAGCTTACCAAGACCTTATTTATATGTTAATGAACATATTAAACCAATTACCAAAGAAAACCAAGCTTGAAAACAAGTTAAAACACAAAATGTGCTTTAAGGAGTCTTAAAGCACATTTTTGAAAACTTGTCTTGTAAATGAGTTTTGAATGGCTAAATGTCCATCATTACTCTTTAATTAACATGTGTACTACTTAGTATCACATTATGAAGTCTAAATCAATGAGAAATCAAAAATTTCACAAATATGTGCCTTGTTTTGTGAAGAGTAACCAAATTAAGCAAGTTTATAACATAAGTCAATATAAGTGAGTTAATTGGTCAACAAAGACTAAAATACCCCTTATAATAATATGGGGGCCGGTTTTCTTGTGTGACTCATCACAGTTAAACTAAAATGAGCTAAGTAAAGTAATAAAGTAAACGGTACTATTTGTTTTACTACTTAAATATCTAAACTAGCTAACTTATCTTCATTCTTTTCTTTCCTTCTTCATTTCCCACGCCTCCAACCTCTCTTCTTCCTCCATACACGGTTTTGCTAAAGCCCAAGCACCATTCTCCATCTTTAAACTCTTGTAATTCCTAGCTCCATTTACCAAATCAAAAACTAAGACCACCATTCTTCTAGTCTCATCAAGCTCTTCAACCTTGTCTTCTCAAATCTTCAAGACCACCATTTCGGTTCCATGGAGATCCACCATTGAAGGAGCTTGAGCTTATATTTTTATGCCTTGTTGATCACCTTTGCTTCAAGGTAAGGAAAAACCAAGAAAAATAACATTTCCTTCATGTTTTAGTGTTGACCGAAAATCACCTCTTCATGGTGTTTTCTCTTGCTTTGTTCTAGCTTCATTTCAATCATTCAAGGGCTTGGTGGAGTCCTCTATTGTTACTTATTCAAACTCTCTTCCAATACCAAGGTAAAACAACTATCTTAATGTTTTAAGACAATGTAAAACTTAGGCTTTAAAATTGTGCTTAAGCATTAAGCTTGAATACTTATTACCTTGCTTGTATATTGATTAGAAACTTGACAAGCAAACCAAAGTCTTGCCGGTTTTAATCAAGGAAGAGCAAGGAGAAATTAAGTGAAAAACTTGTGAAGGAAAAGAGGTAAATGTGCTAACCTAATGTAGCTTGAGATGCCTTAGGAAAAATGAGCTTATGTTGCTTAATAAACTACCTAAAGAGCCAATGGTGAATGAGTTAGTAAAAACTCATAAAGAGATTATTAAGGGCATATTGTATGTTGAGTGTATTTGCAGGTCAAAGGCAAATATAATGTGGAGATTCAGTGTTTAAGATTTATGCAATTTAAGGGCCTAAGAGCCATGTTATTTAAGGGCCTAAGTGCCAAGCAATTTAAATAATGCACTATATTATGATGCAGTGTAGTTTGGGTGAAGTTTTGTGTGTGAGAATGCTCTTGATGGATTTAGGTGTTCTTGAATGTTTAATGGTGAAAGCTATGTGTTTTGGTGTAGCAATGTGCTAGAAGAACCCATGTCAAAATTTAGATAAGGTATAAGAAGTTTTAGGTGTTTAAAATGAGTTTGGTGAGTTAGGAAGTGTTTAGAATGATTAAGTGTTTTACAAGGGAAAGAAACAGGCATTAAGGTGTTTTAGAATGCAAATGAGTGTTTTGGGATACTTCAAGATCATGGTGAGATTGTGCTTAGGACTTATACAATGTTAGTGAACAAGGAGGAAGTGATGTGTTGCATGAAGGAGCTATAAGCTTGTGGAGATATTCAAGGAGTTTGGTTGGTGAGAAAAGATGCTTGGGAGATGATGTTGTAGTGGTGAGAAAACATTTGGGAATAGTGATAGTTATAGGTATAAAACACCACATAGAAACTTAGTGAAAAACATTACGAGTGTTAACCATTTTACAAGAATTTGTGTAATGCTTGAGGAGGGTTTTAGTGAATGATTTGAGAAGTTTAGAGGATGTTTTAAGGTGTGTTTGAAGTGCCCAAATGAGGTTAGAACATACTAGGATACATAAGGTGAAGTTTGGAGTTAAATGGGAATGTAGAAACAAAGGTCTGGAGCCGACCGACCTTAGGGACCGGACTTGTAAGGTCGGTCACGCCCAGTTTACCCTGCCAGAAATGGTCTCTGGAATGGACCGACCTTGGGGACCGGACTTGCAAGGTCGGTCGGGCTTGTATTTTTGGTACGGATTAAGTCTCTGGAATAGACCGACCTTGGGACCGGACTTGCAAGGCCGGTCGTGTCTAAACTTTCATATACGGTAATTGTTTCGGGAATGGACCGACCCTATGGACCGAACTTGCAAGGTCGGTTGGAGTTGAATTTTCAGACGGTAATATGTTCTAGAATGGACCGACCATGGGACCGAGTTTGTAAGGTCGGTCGTAGTGTAAACTTTTCAAACCCGGAAGTCACTGGAATGGACCGACCTTGTGAAAGGTCGGTCAGTAAGGTCGGTCGGACCAAAACTTGTAAAAAAAACAAACAAAAGTGGTTTAAGTAGTTAACCCTAGGGGGTATAATGAAGGTAATCAAGGGTGAGTTTAGGCATTAGAACATGTCATACAATCATGTAAATGCTTAGTAAACGGAAGTTAAATAAGTTAATTAACCGACATTATTAATTATGTTTAGGGACTACGCTTGGAGGGTCACGTTCGCAGCAAGGACCAAGGTATGGTTTTCTTGTAGTCTGTTGCCTACCGGTTTACACCGGCTTGTGTGTTGTATATTTTTATGAGTGTTTATGACCTTGTAAGATTAAGGCATGTAATGAGTTTACAGTTGTTTAAGTTATTGTATCTGAAAGATGTGTCTCATTTCCCTTGTGTGTGTGTGTCTAACGTGTCCTAAACACTTGCTTGTGAATTTTTTTATTAAGTCCAACAATGGGACTTCTAACAAGTGCTAACCGGGGAAGTGAGGAGTCCGGTAGTTCCGGCCACGCGTGTGAGTATGGGAGTCGATGTCATAACCGGTTCGATTTTCTTTGTATGTTAAGGTTGTCTTCTCTTTTGGTTTTCAACCTTCCCTTTAGCTTAACCAAGGCTATTTTACTGACTCACGTCGGGCCACAGGGGCATACTATGTTTGTTCGGTGTGCTTGGATCACTATATCCGACACACCTTTGAGTTAAGTTATTCGTTCAGTTTAACAGGACGGTAACGAGTTATGTAACGAGCTTAGCATGAGTTTGGCAACATTCTCTAGGCTCTCCATGTGATCTAATTGTGTTGGTTCGTCTCCTAAAAGGATTCATTCTTGTATGTTATGTGTGATGTTGTTATGCAATACTCTTGCTATGATATATATGTTGTATGTTTAAAATGAATGCCATGTCATCATGACAATTAATTGCGCGTATCCTGGTAGCCGATGGGCTGCGCGTTAGCCATACCAGCCAAGGGTTGCTGACCCCCTCGGGGGCTCCATATTTATATTTGCAGGATGAGGATCGAAGAAGCGGAGTGGCTGTAGATCCTAGGTTGTAGAAATACTTTTGGTACCTTTTGGTTGGTAGGCCCGGGATGCGTCTGTGCTCCCGTGGCGGTATATTTCGGATAATGAATACATTACAGTGACAATTTACAGTGATGGTTGTAAATAAATACTCGGTATTGTGTATTATGTATTTATGGTTTTAGTTCTATGCTCGGGAGTCTGATCATCAGACCGGTACACTTGTATTTATTCTGCCTTGTTAACCACGTGGGTGGTTAACGCGTTGTAGCACCAAACCGTTTAGTTATTGTTTAGTTGTTTATTTCCGCTGTGATTTCGGTCAATTGTTAAGTACGTAGTAGGGGTGTTACAAAAAGTGGTATCAGAGCGAAGTATCGCTCTGATGACTAGAATATCGAGCTTAGGAATATACCGAGTTAGGAAACCTAGCTACAGTTATTCGAGTGAACAGTTATGGAAAGGTTAACCACTAACTAAGTGTGGAAATACCTTATTGTCGGGAAGATGTTACAACCGTTGGACCGATAAGTTTGAAAGCATGATGTTAATGAATGTTCGTGTGAATTCAGATGTCAGGTAGATCACGTGATAGAGGCCGCGGGCGCGGCAATGGTGACACCGGGAACCAGGGAGAGAACACTACGGCACAAGTCATGGCCGATGCTGTAGCGGCCGCCGTAGCCCAGATGGTCCCACAGTTAGTAGCTGTGATTCCACAGGGGCAACAGCCCGAAGTTCAACCACCACCGCCACCGCCACGAGAGACCAACTGGGTCAAGGCGTTGGCTGATTTGAGACCCCCGTCGTTTAGTGGGGAGACCGATCCACATAAGTTGGAGGCGTATATCTCCGAGATGGAGACCGCCTACGAGACCTTGAATGTGCCCGAGGAGGTCAAGGTCCGTCTTGCCGCTTACTACCTGAAGGGTTCGGCACAGAGTTGGTGGAAGCTGGTACGGGAGGGCAGAGTTGCTGACCCTACCTTTCAGTGGAGGGAGTACACGGCTCTGCTGCGAGCCAAGTACTACCCGATACACGTGCAAGAGGCCAAGCGCCTGGAGTTGGACAATCTGAGACAAGGGGATAAGTAGATAGTAGATGAGTACTACTCCGCTTTCATCGGACTTATCCACCTGCTGCCGGATCTGGGTTACTCAGACCGGATTCTAGTGAACCGTTTCTACAACGGACTGAGCTACCGCCTACGCTATGGTATGGGGCCGAGCGGATATACTACTTTGCAGGTAATGAACCACAGTGTGATGTGAATAAGTATGTACAATGTGTGAATGTAATTGTGAGTTTGATTTGCGGGGCATAACTAACACCCTAACTCGGTATTGTGTATTATGTATTTATGGTTTTAGTTCTATGCTCGGGAGTCTGATCATCAGTCCGGTACACTTGTATTTATTCTGCCTTGTTAACCACGTGGGTGGTTAACGGCGTTGTATCACCGAACCGTTTAGTTATTGTTTAATTGTTTATTTCCGCTGCGATTTCGGTCAATTGTTAAGTACGTAGTAGGGGTGTTACAGTATGTATGCATGTAAAACAAACTCCATGTTTATCCAACCCAAAGTAGTCAGCGTACCGCGGTTAGCACGCGGTATATGCGAATTTCATATGCAGCAATTTTGCTGAGCCCCTTGGGGCAACGTTTTTATTTTTACAGGTATTCGAAGCTGACCACCGTTCGAGAGAGTAGGACGGGGTTGCTATGTAAGCATGGGTAGTTGAGTAATATGTATTGTATTTGTAATGTATTGTGAATTTGGTGATCCAAACTGTAACGGTAAACTAAGGATTGTAGTAGACTCGGTATAGTATTGTATTGGAGTTGTAACTGAATTATGGTTGAGTATGCAAGGGAAAGTAATGTATTGTGTAGAGTACTCGGTATGTTCAATTCATCAGACCGATAGTATGTAGTAGTGTAGCTAGCATTGTTAGTCACGTGGGTGACTAGCGGCATTGTACACCCGCCGTTGTGTATGTATTATCCGCTGTGAAGGTAAGTATTTGTACAGTTATGACGGTATTAGCGGTAGGGGTGTTACAAAAAGTGGTATCAGAGCGAAGTATCGCTCTGATGGATGAAATACTGAGTTTAGGAAAATACCGAGTTAGGAATCAGAGACTTAGGGCTAAGGGTTGAGTGTTAGCGTGTGAGGTACGCTAGATAGGAACTTCCGTATGAACCGGAAACCTACAACAACCATACCCGCCCTCCGCAACCCACGGTATTAAGTTGGGAGAAGAACGCTAGAGAGATGGAAAGACCTCTCACACTCGGGTAAAACCCGATCTGGCAGTTGCAAGAACAAACCTTATTAGAAAAAGAACCTGTCAAACGGTAGAGTCCAAGAACTGGAAGTCCCGAAGTCGGTTCCCATTGAATGACAACGACCGCAATTGAAGGCGGAAGATTGAAGATCCTAAGTAAGGGATAATCGAATTTGTGGCACCATGGGGCGACATGCTTCGCAGTCGCAAGAACCATGTGCAGCCGACAAGAAAGGAAGCACAACCACGCAGTGGAGCAAAAAGACGGTGTAACAAACCCGAGACAAGAGAGTCTACAGACTGTAATGTTCGATAATGCAAATAACGGTATACAAACCGACTAAGGAATTAGTCGAGGTTGGATTAATACCAAACCCACACGCCAATAGGCTATAATAACCGAACAACATGGTTCAGATAACTATGAAGGTATTCATAAAACATACACCTGTAGGACTACAATGTGGTTCCTAATGATAAGTCAAGTCTTGTTAACCATAGTGAAGGTGTGAGACACCCGGATGGACGACAACCATGTCAAGTACTCTGAGAAACGACTCAGGAGATCGATCACCAAGATCAAAAGATCATAGGAAGATCTAATAAGGCCACCAAATATGGATGGAAACGATACCGTAACCGGTATACGTTAACCGAAAAACAACCTACCCGCGCACTTGCCCAGGCAAGTGCAGCAACTACAAGATGGTTGGAAGACTTTTAACAACCTGCAAATACTTGCTAAAGTACCGCTATGACGAATGGAGCAAATATAGGATTACCAATCCTCAGGATTTTAAATAACGAAACCTTAGAAACGCCTAACGGCCCGACCATTGTATTAAGAACATATATCACTACTAGAAAAAAGCGAATTACCTACGGAAAATTCCGTAGGTAATCCGTAGGTAATCATAATTACCGACGGATTACCGACAAAATTTCACTCAAAACATCTGTCGGTAATTAATTGGTCGGTAATAAGATTGTCGACGGAAAAATGAGTCCGTCAGTAAATTACCTACGGATTACCTACGAAAATGTCAGCCGTAATTACCAACGGATTACCTACGGAATGGTCTGAAGGTAATTTACCTACGGATTACCTACAGAACGCCTAATAAAAATGGTTGGTAAGGGATTTCGTAGGTAATCCGTAGGTAACCTACAGACCTTTATACCAATTATTTGATAGACCGTGAGTAATCCATAGGTACGAAAGTATTTATATTTTTTGTATTTTACATTTATTTGATCATATCTAGTTTATATTGTGATTTATTCTTCTTTTTTTAATATTTGAATTATAAAGCTATTTCAAAATTAAAATTGTTAAACAATAAAATGTTAAATATTCAATAGCCACAAACTATATATATTATAAAGCCATACATAGCTAGTGAGCAAGGGGAAAGACAAGGAGTAACTTGGATAGAAGAATCAAGTCTCTTGTTGTATTTCATTTCTGTTATTGTACAAGTATTAACAGTTTGTTACAATTAGCATTGTAACTGAATACAATTTGCACAGTTACTAAATACAATTTGCATTGTAACAGAATGTAAATTGAAATACAGCATCTTCTGTTATCACCAGAATAAGGGCATTTTTTTCAGCCTTGTCCATCAGGCTTGCCCCTCACCCTGGAAAACAAAGAAGCAGTCCAGTGTTTGCTATTACTGTGTTTTTGTCAATATCCCATTATGATGTCATTAACTTCTTCATGTAGAGGCTCACTCAACGGTAGAGACTAGCTTGAAGTTCTGCCTAGTAACTTATGTAGAGGGTCACCTGAAGAAACAACAATGTATTAACATCCAATCAATAAGAAATTAGCATATTCTTTGGAGATGCAGCCACATGAGGAGTTGAGCTCGAATCAGTAATATACAAGAATATTAATGAAAATATTCCATCACTCAAAACCTATAATAGAAATTATATGCACCATAAGGACAAGGTATTGAGCTCTGAACAAGGTTATGCTTCTTCACCCTAGACTTCAAGTGTAATACATTTTACAAGAGAGACGGCATGATTGGTTAGCAAACCGGGACTCAGGTACACGACAAGCAGAACATATTTGAATGGATTGATACACAGGGGAACAATTGCAGTACCAGGGGGAATAGGAGTTATGAAAAGGTACACATAAGCCAACACGTGGTTACTTGCTGAACACATCTCAATGCCGTAATAAAGTGCAGTTTGATAAGATGAGGTCTAGTAAGTGATTCCTAGGCATGAGTTTCCGTGTTGAGATCTTTCGAAAGGGTTATGCAACAATTTATTTGACAAAAAATTCAACAAACGCATCCCACATTGGAACTTGAAAAAATGAAGCTGGAACTTCTATAGGATAGATCCTGCTCCAGTAATACAAGTCACCCTCAAAATGTACAAGGAGTCACATTCAAAGGCAATAAGACTGTACATGATTCACTAGTAGAATCCATTAACAATTTTCACCTTTTATTCATTCGTATGCTTACTATGATTGCTTGAAGCCAAACTGGTTCTTTAACAAATGGAACTCATTAGGTATTACACATGAAGAAACGCTAAGAGACTATGCAAGTTTGGGTATATTACCGGTTTCCATCTTTAATTTGTTGGTGACTGGTGACTAGTGAACAGGAGATATAAGTTTGAGTTGCTTGTTCAGTTCAGCCCTTGTCTTCAAATGTCACAAATAATAAATGTCACCTCTAGCCTACTAGGTCATTTTTCTATAGTGTATGTATCTATACTTCTAGATTCATTATCAGCGTTAAGAAGTTTGATAATCCACCTAAATAATGAGAGTAAAACCAGTTTGTATGTATCTAAAGTATATAGTTAAGCAATTGCAGCACCCTAAACAATGAAAATAAGGCCAGCCTATGCCTAATTACAACAAACAACAATGATTAAACAACAGTCACCAAACACCAATTCACCATAAACGATGAAACACGGACACACCACAGAGAAATGAAACACAATCTGCAAACAACAACAGTTACATAAACAACAATAAAAATAAAGCCAGTCCAATCTAATTACCCTTTGATTTATCTATGCAGAGTGACAGAAATAACAATCAGAAAATAAAGCAGTCTAGTCTAATTACCCATTGTTTTATCTATGCTGTGTGACTAAATTTTAGACGTGTGTAAGTTTAAGTATATTACCGGTTCACAGTCTTCAATTTGGTCACTTGTTCAGATCATCTAGTCCAGTCTTCAATCTGGTTGGCGGTTGTTTGTTCAGTTCAGCGCCCCGGTATTCAATCTGGTGGTGAAAGACAAGATGGTTGAGTATATTAGAAAATTATCGCATATAAACAAGAAACGAAATGCCAAAGAGATTATGTTTTTTTATAATCCAAATTCATTAAGGCAATATGTTGTTTCAAACACGAACAAGAAAAAACTGCAGCCCCTCACCAGAGAAATTCATCATATTTTTTTACCCTTAACAGTTACAACGCTAACATTTACAGCTCTGAAAAGGGAATTAAAAAAAATAAAACATGTAGCCACCGAACCGACCACACGAGGCATTTAAGCACATTCAGATTTAGATTACATTAGAGAAGTGAGAACTAACTCTATTCGCTATGAGCCTGATAACGGAATACAAAAAAACAATGATAGATCAATGAGTAATCAATCAGAGGGCATCAACCGCATATTATGTCTGCACACGAATCAGTCAAATGCAGAAGCAACAGGGGGTTAGATAGTACCGGTTGATGAATGGACACAAAATTCCTGCGAAGAAGAAAAGAAAACAAAACACCAAAGAGGGACAAACCAAAAGTAAAACATGAGTTAGTTTGTAAAAATGATTACACAACCACAATAACTTAAATAGATTGCTAGCAGAATGAAATTACTCATCTCAGTCAGCTCTTAAAAGGCCTGGACAAATAAACTAATTAGATTGTTATTTAAAATCTAATGGATAAGAAGAATCCATCAAAGCAAAAGAAAGAAACAGTGACAGCTCCCATTTGCCGATTTCGAGAATGAATCGTTTTGGCTTGAAGTTTGGTGAACGAGTTCCTCTAGTTTGGACAAATTTTGGAATGAAGCAATGCTAGGTTTAAATTGTCCGAATTCAGGATTCAAAAAGTCGAACAAGCTTGCCCCCTAACATCGTCGTTAGAGAAAAGCTAGTCTGGAAGGCAAAGAGAACATACATTTCTTTCTAATTCGTACTAATGACACAAGGCTTTTGAAAAATACACTCCTAATTTCCTCCTTAGATCTTCCATGTCAAACCCACTGTTCACCATTTGTTTATTAGGCTAAGGAATATATATTTCCCTCCTTGTCTGCGTTCAGATTCAAATTTGATTTAAATATTGAGCAATATGGAAATATAAACGAGGTAAGTTTCCTAGATACCCCTCGCACTACTATCCCTTGCATCTAGAATGATCCCCTCCATTCACTCCCTTATAGAACAAATATCTTTTCAACCGCAGATATGTTTACACCTCAGAAACCCATCCTAATCGTAACTAAGATACTTCAAAATCACAAGAGATTATATGTAAAGCAAGTCAGAGAGCCTCTTGGAATAATACGTTTGCGAGATGAAAGAAAGACCATATCTATCTAAATTGCGTTAAGAAGCTTAGAGTTGCGAAATCATCTTACTGCTATTTTACTTGTGAATGCACTTTTACTACTTAGTTTAGTACATATAATTTCATAATATACCTCACCGATAACCGTTAATTGTGTGTCCCGGTTGGAAGAAGTAGCTCAGTCCTCTTAACTTCAAGCAGTGATTTTACCTCAATTTTGGATTGAACTCATAAGAGGCAAAATATGACCAGAGCAAGGATGAGAAAGAACAAGTGGTGTGGGTCACTGGCAAAGCACTTGTGCGTATCAAATGAAGGTGTTCGAACCAGACTAGAGAATGGTCGATGGGCTCATCGGAGAGTCGTTGGCACTTGCAATGGTCCGATAACTATGGGTTGTCTGCTTCCTGGAGTACACATCGGCTAGTACTCTCGGGAGAAAATCGGGAGCGCTGGAGGTGGTGATGTCCGCCGTTGAAGGATTGCCAGTTAGGTCAAGAAATTGAGGAAGCTTGGAGCTGATGCTCCTTGTTTGCCAGTTTGGTTGCAAAATCAACGGGAGTGAAGTGGGTAATTAGGGCCGCCGGTACGCTGCTCGTTTGCCAACGATTTGAAGATGTGAGGAAAGGGGCGCGGGATCGATTCATCGACGAAGTAGGGAGAAGTGAGTCTGGGTTTGTTGAGCAAGTTGAAGACACGCGAGTTAGGGTAGCAAATTCGGTGATGTAATTAGAACGCGGAGTTAGGGTTGCGAATTTAGTGAGTTAGCATTGATTGAGCTAGTGAAGAAAGAAAGGGTTGCAAAATCTCAGTGGTGAAGTGAAGACTGAAGAGAAGGAAAATTGAAGAAATTGCAGTAAATCGACAAAGAGGAGAGGAAAACTGGAGGAGAGGAAGGCTGGAGTTCCTCAGTTATGGGTGTTGTTCAAGAAGATAAGAAGAATCAAATCGACAGAGAGTCGAAAGACTAGAGAGAATAGTCCGCTCAACTGTAGTACAAAGCAGTACTTACCGACGGAATGATTCGTATGGATTACAGATGGAATCAGTCCGTCGGTAAATATAACATAAAAACGACGGCGTTCCCTGCAGTAATAGCTCTCCCTCGTCATATATAGAAAAGTAATTACCGACAGAATGAGTCCGTAGGTAATCATGTGGTAATAAAACTGGTGTTTGAGCTTATTAAATACCGATGGAAAATTCCGTCGGTAACCTTTTGTTTAAATCCCGTCCATTTACCTAAGGATATTTTCCGTAGGTAATTTCTTGGCATTATATGCGCCATTACGAGCCAAACCTCCCGCCTTTTCCCTTTAAATTTACCTACGGAATATTCTGTCGGTAAAATTTTCATTGGAATTCCGTCGGTATTCCGTAGGTAATCACTTAACCAAGGGCTGGTATTAAAACCGTAGGTATTCCGTCGGTAATTACCTACGGAATAATTCCGTAGGTAAACTACTGTTTTCTAGTAGTGATACCAGTCAGCGAGAAGCTGGACTTGGTCAAGACCTCAGACATGGCAACGCCATGAAGAATTTCTTTTAATACCGAACTATTATTTTAAACCCAAAATTTTTCTTTCAAAACTGCAAACCTTTCTTTTAAACCTCAGATTTTTAAAACCAAACTAACCGACTTACGATGAGTATCATAGAATGATACAAGAGGAGTTGACAATAGAATACTTCACCTAGGCGTGTGACGAGCACTACGAGTGTACCCAAATACGGGATGTGGGACGACCGCACTCCGAAGGAGCTTGCGGGCCTGACAGATAGTTAGGTAAGTGGTAGCGTACCAACAAGGTACCCCACGTATGTATACATGTAGTGTACAAAACACGGGAAGTAGTCAACTCCGTTCTACGGACCATAAGTAAATTCAAACCAGAACAGTTGGATACCTCAAACGAGCAAAAAGGGAACTCAGATAATCTTACAAGCTAAGGAGTCAGAAACTCACTCCAGGAGAACCATAAGAGTTAAAAGTGTGAAAAGCACTAACAACGAAACAAGACATTGGATATGTCTCGAAGATATCGAAGTAAAGCATGATAACTGGAAGGGATACTCAGTCTAAACACTGTAAGGCAAATGCCTAACATTAACACATCAGTGTTCAAGGAACGGGATGGAAATCCCAGAACAACTACCACAAACACATAGGGTGATCATATATGGTACCGAAAATACCATGCACACATCAAAGAGAATATCAAACCAGTCATGACATAGGGGAAAATAGCAACGGTCTACCCTAAGAACGGGAGACTTTATAACCCTCAATGGTATAACTCAGATCCAGAACCGCAAGGTAGGATAACAAACTGCACATACTCATAAATGTCAGCCAGATGCTACCGCATAATCAGTAATCCCCAGGAGCGATCCATAAAGGGTATCAAGAACCACACAATTGGAACGAACATTCGGTCAGAACACCGAAGGATCCCACTTGACAGGGGATACCCCAAATTAATAAATGGTACCGATCAATACTCAGATACTTAAAGGGTCTCCAACAAACGGAAGCATGATGCGACGATCTTATCATGGAGCCCAGTATCACCTCCATGCCATTTTACGGTATATGGAGATGTAACCACTTTGGAACAGCCTATGAGGAGCAGAGCTCTAGGCAATATGGCTAGTATGCCATAAAACTATTACAATACATAATTCGATGGTTGCAAAACCCATTGTGAACCATATGGAAAGTGGTCAAGGACGACACCAATAAAGTTTAATGACCAACGAGCAAGGATACCCCTCATAAATGTGAGACCGCGAGAGCGGTGAACACATGAATTCTAAGGAAGGGTATACCATCAATAAATATCTAATAGTACACCCCTCTCAGAACTACTAATGTAGTGAAGCTTGAGCATGCAATTACTGCCAAGCGATGTCAAATAAGCTTAAATAGCAACCGTTGACAACTAAGGAGTAACCAGTTCAGAACGAACACGATATGTGGGAACTTAAGGTATAAGTAAATAACGCTCAAGGAGCTCAGAAGTATAAACCAACAAACCATGGTATAAATGGTGGAAATGTATGAGCTGAAGCCAGCAATAGCGGATGTCATAAAACTAGTGTTGTAGAATCAGTAAGAACATGGTGCGCAGCAGGCGACCAATGTATATGAATAATCACCTAGTATTATGGAGTTGTTAATACAACATGGTAGACAGACCGGGCAACAAGCCAGGAGTCTGTACAAATGATGAAGCACCACATGAAGGAGTAACGATCATTCCTATTGCGATCACATAAGAGAGTTACTGCCAGGAGTTTACACCTCTGCACTCTGTAGGACTGAGTGTTTTGGTATTGCACTTGTGCAGTTAATGATTTGGTGGGATAGCTAGGAATATAGAAAATGTAAATCGTGGTAAATTCTTCCTTTCACCAACGAACATGGCATAAAATAAAAAAGCAAACCTTAGAAACAAACCGTACGGCCCAAGGCTAAAGAAGCACGAAGAGTGTGAAACACACCGACAATCACAAGATGTGAATTCCATTGGAATAAAAGTGAAAGGAGACTTAAGAAAGTCGTAAGGACCGATGCATAGAAAATGCAAGGTCACACAAGTAAAGAACACTTGTACTGAACCAGAGAAACTGGCATAATTTAGAATCCACTGATAACAGAGGAAGCACTACAATTAAGTAGTGGCTTAACCTCGCCCAACAATAAGTCGGAGGACCAAGTGAATGATCACTACAAACACAACAGTATACATATAGATTGCCAGAGAGCCGGTTATAAATCTAAAACTCATTGAGCTCGCGCACGGTAAAAGAATACCAAGCTTGATGGAATAAACCTTATTCCCACAATAAGAGGGATAAAAAGGTGATGTATAGCACGTTTAAGATAACAAAGGGGCGAATAACCAAGCTATCAGGGTCACGCAGTAGAAGCTAGTGGGCCCAGAATTCCAAGTGAAATACACCTAATGAATAAGAGGTTAATCATCAATGCCTTAAAGCCATTTAAGCTAGAACCGAACCCGGTTAGAGTTAAATAAACTCCGATGAAAATTCTTGATGTAGTGACTAACTGATAATACGGCTAAGACCCATTGATCAAGGAACATTGTATAAGAGACCGCATGGAAGCTGAACCACTCCATGACGGCTGAATGCCTTCGACCAATGTCCAATGTTGACACATGGTAGATTACGTGGGCGTAATCCCTTTTAAGGGGGGGTAGAGTGAAAACCGCGAAATATATGTTTTACGTGATAGGTGCATAAACTACAATGCACATAGAGCAAGAAATTCGTTTTGATGGTTGATACTTATGTTACATAAACATTTGTATTTACTCATCGTGTAAATGTAGTTATTTGGGAAATAAGAATAGGAAAGGAGTAGAGAAACTTCAGGGAATAACAACCCCGATTGGTAATAGTATGAGGAATGAGTACGTATGGGAGACTTGAGGAGTATAAATCGGTATGAAACCGATGTATGTGATGAGTATAAATCGGTATGAAGCTGATGTATTTTATGAGTATAAATTGGAGTATAGCAAATTAATGGGATATTATACCCATGAATTTCATAAGTATAGTAGTTGGAGATGATGTAGTAATAATTGATGAGATGATTAGTAAGTGAGTAAGTGAATTCTAGAAATTGGAAAATGTATGTGTGTGATTATGAGTAGCAAGATTAAAAGATAGAAAATGAAATAATGTTTGACAATTTGTCTGTTTGAATGGAGGTGGGAGGTGGAACTTGATTTGCTAGCAATCAAGGGAAACCAAACACAAATTGGGGTGGAAGGATAATTCAACACCAATGCTGATCACATTGGGGTTGAAGGACTCTGGAAGCTTCCCTTAAGTGGTCACAGTAATAACACTAGTAATAGGTATGATCATCATAAATGGAATTTGGGAGATGTATGCAAGTTTTCAAAATGAATTTCCAAAACTAGTTTGGTACAATGTTTTCTTCAAACTTGAGAACGAGGAACGGTTTTGAAACCGCTCCCACAGGCACTAGTGGACCTTTCATGCCTAGGCACGGGTATCCGGTCGAAACCATGGAGGTGAAGCTAGTTTTGAGTCAGTGGAAGTGTTGATTAGTTTTGAAACCACTACAACATTCGTGCGGCGGTCCTAAGTGGCCGGTTGGGTGCGGTGACAATATGTGTTTTGTATTTTTCCAAGGGCACTGGGGCAGCGTAGTCCCGAGTAAGTATGAGTAAGTATGAGTAATGCCTGAGGATCTCTATATGTGCAAATGAATTTGATATGAACCAAAGGACCGTAGAGCCAGAAAGAGTAAGTGCTCAAGTCATGATGGCCGTGAACCAGAAAGCGTAAGTGTTCAAACGTGACCGGTACCTGAGGGATCGCTTGACATGGGAGAGGATGGTACCTCATTTATCTGCAGACGGACCTCATGGAGAGCTTGTAATGGATATTTTTAATTGTCATGCATGCAGTGACATGCTGTTTGGATGTGTAGTATGCATCATGTCAGACATTTGGAGTTTGACAAAGTTATATGTAGAGGTCATAACCTTAGCATAGAATACGTATGTGAGTAACAATATTAGATTCACCAACTTTGAGGGCAAAGTTCTTTAAGGGGGGTAGATTGAAATACCCTGAACTTAAATATGGTGATTAAATTATTTTAATATGGTATTTAAGGGCCTAATAGTGCCCAAGTAATTTTGGTAAGGAAAATAAATCCAAAAGAAATAAAGAAACGCTTAAAAAGCGAAAAACGCTGAATAAGCGTTATATAACCATAGGAGGTACGAGACCTCGGTTAGAGTATTGTAAGGATTCCTAAGTCTTATTCATGCCTATTTAATATACGGGAATGATTCCCGAAGAAAACGGATCCAAATAATATGTTAAAACGCTAATAAAGCTTTAGCGCACGTTTTTCGAGAAAACTCGAAAACGTGACTTTAAGTGGTCAAACGAACCCGTAAAAATTATAGTTCATTAAATAACTATAAATAAACAATAATGGGAGCTTAATAACCATTAGAATTAAAGAAACAAGAAATTCTGGAAAACGGCCCGGTTAGTGAATAATGCTAAACCGGGTAAAATAACGAGCGTTTTCTATAAAAGACGAAAAACGCTCCAGCTTACATATATGTGTGGGCCGGTTTTATTAATGGGACAGCCCCTCTCTCTCTCACCACACACAAGCAAATAGAAAAAGAAAGAAAGGAAAAGTAAAAAGTGCATAAAGCACTTATACACCCTCTCTCCTCTCATTCTCACATTCTCCTCTCTCTCTCGAGTTTCCTCACCCAGCTGATATCTCCCTCCTCTCTCTGCTGGTAGGAGATTTTGAGCTCCCCATTACAACAATGGCAACCCTCTCTTCTTCTCCATGCTCCATCCTCATGTAAGCCCCAAATAAAAAACAAATTACATATTTGAACTCCCCTCATCATCCTCTGCACTTCTCTCTTTTCAAAATCCAAAAATGAGGAAGTTCATCTCCATGGGTTTTTCCCATTCAAAGAGGAAATAGCATCAATGTGTAGCTTGGAGTCTCCTCTCTCCATTAAGGTAAAACCTACATGAAAACCTCATGTTTCCTTCATCTTTCCTTGTAACCGATTTTGACCCCTTTGTAATGCTCTATTTTTCTCTCTCTTTTGAGCATGACTCCAACCTTCCAATGGTGGTGAGAACACCTTCTTGAACCAAGGGCTAAAACCCCTCCTAAAAGCTTCAAAAGGTAAACCATAGAAATTTTGTTTAAAACATCTTAATAAATTAGCATTAATTTAAGGGTTAGTATGTTAATTGCACTTGTTTTATGTGTATTGGGTGATGGGAATGGTGTTTGGCAACTCCACTCCCCATGTGACCGATTGTGCAAGAAAGAGAGAAGAAGGAATAGAAAAGAAAGGAGGAAATAAGGGCTTTAAGGTAAGAGCTCTTTCTCAATGCTATATTTTAATGCATTAGAGTAATGGGAATGGGTGAACAAATAAAAGAACCTAAACTATTTTATTAGTATTGTAGTTTGTAGGAGTTTGAGTATTTATGGACTTGTGTTTGGATTGTAGGCCTTAGAGCCAAATAAATTAGGTATGTGTATTAGTATGGCGGATTGGGGAAGTAGTGAAGTATTGGTATTGTAATTGAGGAAGTATTGGTGATTGAGATTTTGTATGTGTGCTGGTAGAACCCTTGTGGTTTGGCTAGGATAGGGATGAATTTGATGAGAAAGGATATGTGTGGATAAGTAAGAAAAGTAGGTGGACTATGGCGAAATTTTAGTAGGAATAGTGCATTAAGAATGACTTGCTAAATGGGAGAACCAAGGTGTGTATTGGGTTTAGTAAAGATGTTTAGAAACCATGGAGAGGTAATTGTGGTATGAGGGTATAAGAATGTAAAATCTATACTAGGAGGTATTGAATTGTGTTGGAGAAACAAGGAAGAATTAGTGTGTAGGATTTAGTAAAATGGATATTGTACTGAGTAAGACTTTGGGTTGAGTGTAATGCCAATGAGGCAATGAAAGAGCCATAGGAATAATGGGAAGAAGAAAGGAAAAATCTGTAACAAATGTTGAAGAAGGAAAAACTGTAACAGTGGAGAAATTTGACAGTGAATGGTCTTTTGTAACAGATTGGTATAGTGGTGGATTAGGCTAGTTTAAAGTGCTTAATCAATGCAAAAATATGCTAGATTATATGTAGGAATATTAGGGAGGAGATTGGAAGAAGTTTGGAGTTGAAACATAATCAAAAACTAGCATATATGTAGATACTGCAACTGGTCCGGGTTTGTAAACAAGTACAGAAACCCGGACCAGTCAAAAATCTGTACAGAGTGTAATGCGTGAGGAGTGGTCCGGGTTTGCAAACCAGAACCTAAACCCGGACCACCCCAAAATTATACCCGAGAGAATTGCCAGTGAATGGTCCGGGTTTGTAAACCAACCCCTAAACCCGGACCACCCAAAATTTGTACGCGAGAGAAACTACAAGTGCATGGTCCGGGTTTGTAAACCCTGCTCTAAACCGGACCACACACAAATACACCCGAGGACTGACCAAATGTATTGGTCCGGGTTTGTATCCCGGACACAAACCCGGACCACCCTAAAAAGTGCCCAGGAATCATTTTAAAGCCATTCTAAGGTACGGGCTTAATGGGTAATGATAGTATAAGGTAATTAAGACTTAATTAATGATTTTTAAAGGTCATTAAGGCCATGAAAAAGTATGAGAAGTAATTAGGAAAGTTGTAGGCATATGAACATTAAGTTAAACCAAAACAACGGGATAACGGGGTAAGTACGGCAGTAGTAATTATTGTGTATCGTATGAGCATAGTATTAATAACAATGTTGGGAACATTATCAGTGGAACAAGTGTGAACCAAGGAACATGGAAACACATGGTAAAGCTAACTCCGGTGAAAGGTATGATTTTCTCATGTCCCGTATGCTAACCGAGTTACTCTGATTTGTGTGCTGTATGCCGGCTAATCAAGACTAAAGCATGAAAACGGTTTATTGCCTTTCATTGTATGTTTTGCTGTATGTTGTATGAGCTAACCCTTCTTGATTGATTGTGTGGCTTCACTTAGTGCGTAGACCGACTCATAGATGAGTCTTGTGGTCTAGTGACTCGTAGTACGAGTCATGTTGTGAACTAACGGAAACGTAGAAACGCACTAAACTAACGAACCAACAAACGATAACATAAACCAATGAACTCACTAGAATGTGAGAGAGTGCACGGGAGTAGTAACCTCCCAATAACGGTAGTAGAACCGAAGTGAACAATCCACAAACAATAAGTAGTGGAAGTATATAAATAAACCCTATTAGAGGAATTGATGCTGGTGCAAGTCATGAACCATGAGAGTAGTAAAGAATGATGAGGGATCTTCAAACCCCTTAGCAACTAGTCGATCCACTATGAGAGGACCCGACTGATGTAAGTAATGTCCCATACGTGAGAGTATTCGATACGTTGGGGAAACCCTTAAATCTGAGAATACTAGACGGTGGTAATTCCCTAAGCTAGTGGAGGTTATCGAGAGAGATACTTCTAGGCTAATCCATGAGATTGTAAGATACTCCGAGAGAGGAGTGTTGGGATTTGAGTGATCCGGTAAAAACGGACATTTGTATACTTGAGGAGCTAGGAGTATAGCCCTTCATATTTGTTGGCCCGGTGGCGAGTCTTATGTATGACTCCGCCTAGAGACCAAAAGTAATGAGTATTGAGTATTGCGTATGTATGAGTGAAGTAATGAGTATTGATTAATGATTAAGTATGAGTATGTAAAGAGTACCGAGCAATGAGTAAGTATGAGTAAGGAGAAGAGTATGGGTACGGAGTATGTGAGAGCAAGTAATGAGTACTGAGTAAGAGCAAGTAATGGTAGCAGTGAGTACTGAGCAAAGCATGAGTGAAATAATGAGTAACGTATTGAGCATTGTGTGAGTAGAACAACGCGTAGGTAAGATTAAGCCTGGTGTAAGATTTGTGAACCCGAGTAAGGAGAAAGAGAGCATCTGATGAAATCGGATGAACGAATAACTAACTGAACGGTTGACTAACAAATTGTCTTCCTTGGTAGGTAATGAACCTTGTATATGTATGTAAGTATGGTTGATTGTATTGTTGTAGTATGAGTATGTATGTATGCATGTAAAACGAACTCCATGTATATCCGACCCAAAGTAGTCGGCGTACCGCGGTTAGCACGCGGTATATGTGAATTTCATATGCAGCAATTTTGCTGAGCCCCTTGGGGCAACGTTTTTATTTTTACAGGTATTCGAAGCTGACCACCGTTCGAGAGAGTAGGACGGGGTTGCTATGTAAGCATGGGTAGTTGAGTAATAGGTATTGTATTTATAATGTATTGTGAATTTGGAGGTCCAAACTGTAACGGTAAACTAAGGATTGTAGTAGACTCGGTATAGTATTGTATTGGAGTTGTAATTGAATTATGGTTAAGTATGCAAGGGAAAGTAATGTATTGTGTAGAGTACTCGGTATGTTCAATTCATCAGACCGATAGTATGTAGTAGTGTAGCTGGCCTTGTTAGTCATGTGGGTGACTAACGGCATTGTACACCCGCCGTTGTGTATGTATTATCTGCTGCGAAGGTAAGTATTTGTACAGTAATGACAGTATTAGCGGTAGGGGTGTTACAGGTTTTGTGTAGGATGCATCTTCTTTGTGTTTTGTCGAGGACGAGTGACTCCGTCGAAGTGATTGACTCTCTCAGCTACATCTTCATGCTTCAACAGTTTCCCCCTTGTTGCTGATGATAGCAAACCTTTCGTGAATCCCGATTGAGTCGATTGAGATAATCGTAAAAATGCAAAACACAAAGAGCTAGGGGAACCGACCCTGTCGAAGTTCCCCCTTAAACAAGGCATATATTAAATAGTAGTCAAGTGACTCCATTGTAGTTACCCCTTAACCGTTGAGAAACTTCAAGCAAGTAAGAGCACGAGAAAGGTAGAGTAATTCATATAACCAGGTAGCTAGCAACAGAAATTAAAAGCAGTTCAAAAGCAAATAGAGCTGCCCATACACCAGACGGGATTCACCGTATCCCTCTTTTGCTTTCATCATAGGGAAGCCTTGCAGTTAGTCAGAGTCAATCAAAATATTGACGAACAATCCAAAAACAGTGTTTAGAATTTGTAAACAACCTAAGTTCTAGCACTACACACACACACTAGGTATTCTAAGGAATGGGGTTGATTGTAGATTGTAGGTTGAGTAGGGTCTCCTGCATCGAAGTCACAGCCGTCTCTAGCCTAGTGAGTCTCTTCAGCATCCAAGCGTTGCTCCGGGCCAACTCTCCCACCTGAGTGATGAGTCGGTCGACCTTCTCCATAAGTTGAAGGAGTCTGTCTTGATCGGTTGTCTCTTGTGGAGTGGAAGGTGAAGACGTGACTGGAGTGGATAGAGGAGGGAGTAGCTGGGTCTTGTCGTTGAAGGTGAGCCTGTTCAGATAGCGGATATTGATGGTGTCGATTTCCTCGATGGACTCTGGCGTCGATTGCTCTAGCGGTACTTGAAAGTATTTACACACCCGAGGAAGCCAGAAGACGTAGCCTAGGGAGTGCTTGGAGTATCGACTGAGTGGGCCAGATGATTGAGAATTATGAAGCCAAATTGAGAGGGTGACGATTCAAGATGCAGTACATGAAGGATAAGTCCAGGGAGTTGACCACTGGTTGCCTTCTTTTCGGGGACAATGTTTTTAATGACAAGAATGTGAAGGAGTTAGTGGAGAATGGAAAGATCACCCCTTGGTATCGGCGACCCCACTTTTCTTTTGAAGAGAAAAAGTGATAGTAATGTGTGGGACTCCGGGGATATCAGGAAGAACTCCTTTTTCATAAAACTTAAAACCAGTGTGAGGGACTCCAAGAACTTCAGACAGTTATGAAAGATCAAAGAAAATAGGGGTGGAATTAAAGAAAGATTGTGCGGCTCCATTGCGAATAACAAGGCTTTGATAGAAATCAAGGGACTCTTGCAAGAACCATTCTGAAACTTCCAAAACTAGTGTGTCCAACCCTGAGCCTCTAGCATTTTAACAAGATCTCATAGATGAGTGGAAAGTGCCCAAGAAAAATTGAGGAATTTACCCTTGACAAGATTGCAATCTGCAGCAGGATCGGAGAGCATGTAGAGTTAGGAGAACGGGTCTATCTTGGCAATGCGACGTTGAGGCTTTGGAGGCTTCTACGACTTGGTCGAAGTAGCGCTGGTAGAAGTATCATGACTGACAGCAGGCGTCGTTGCTAGTCCTTGGACTGGGGTGGACTCACCGGTGGCAGAGGAGACTGTTGGTGACACTGCAGGTGAGGGTTTGTGGATGGAGCGTAGTACACATTTGACAGTAGGGCATTGGGTGGTGGATTTTTGTTTGCGGGTTTAGGTTTAGGGGATTGAGGTAGAGTTGGGGTAACAGATTTTTCAGGTAATGGTTGAGGAGAGTTTATGGGTTCTGTAGCAGGTTTTTCAGGGTTGAGGTTGGGTTGCTGTTTCGGCGGGGAAGATGACGGTTGTTTGGCTGGAGAAATGTTTGGATGGGGTTATTTCCTCGGTGTCGGTCTCAATGACCTCCGTCAGGACGGCGGAAGGAGGTGTGGGTTGTGGTGAGGGGGTACGGGTGGATTGTGGTGGTGTGCTGGTTCTTGTGGGTGAAGAGGTTTTTTTTGGCGATGGTGGTGTTGTTGTGTGTAGCCAAAAACTGAAGGTAAGCTTGGAGGTGGATTGGATCTTGGAATATTTCGGTTGGGATGGTGACACCATTGAAGTTAATTCCAGCCATGGTAATGGGTTGGTTAGTGTAGTGTAGGGAGGAAATGGCAGGAACTGGGAGTGGTGAAGCTAGTTATAGGCTAAGTGGGTCGACGGAAGTTGCAAAGTTTTTCGGTTTCATATGTCAGTGGTTATGGTTGGGCGCGAGAGATCAACGGCGAGGATTTTGCAGGGCGGGTAAGGATCGCTGACGTGTGTGTGTGGTGACAGACTCATAGAATGGTGCAAGTATAACACAGTTTACAAGATTATTCATAAACATGGACCGACTCAATACAACTTAAAGGCTTACCTGCTGACGTTTACGTCAGGAGAAAGGAGATACAGCCGCCTAGGTAAATGGAGTCAATCCAATTGTAGATCAAAGAGCCTCAACCATGCTGTAGGTAAAGTTTAGTAAAGATATCTGCACGTTGATCTTCTGTAGGGACAAAGTCAAGTTGGATTAGGTTTTTCTTGACACCGTCCTTCAAGAAATGAAAGCGAATTTCAATGTGTTTTGTTCTTAAGTGTTGGACTGGGTCATCTGAGATTTTTATGGTGCTCTTATTGTCACAAAAGATTAGAATTTGGGCTTGTGTAATGTGGGAGTCTTGCAATTGTAGTTTCTTCCAAAGGAGTTGAGAGCAGCATGCTGCAGTAGAGACATACTCTGCTTCAGCTGTGGAGAGTGTGATGGAGTTTTGCTTCTTGGAGGACCATGAAACAAGGCAAAAACCAGAAATTGGGCATTACTTGAAGTACTCTTTCGATCTTGGAGGAAATCAGCCTAGTCAGAGTCACTAAAACTAGATAAATCAAATGTAGGGGAACGAGGGTACCATAGATATAGAGTACTTGTACCTTTAAGGTATCGAAAGATACGTTTGACTGCCTTGAGATGAGACTGTTTTGGTGTTGCTTGAAAGTGGGCACAAAGACAGACTGCGTGAAGGATATCTAGGCGACTAGTAGTTAGATAAAGGAGGAACCATATCATTCCTCTGTACTCTGTTGCATTGACACCGACTCCATTGTCATCAATATGAAGTTTGGCGGTTGTGCAGCTAGAAGTAGACATGCTCTTGACATGAGTAAGGTTGTACTTTTCAAGGAGTTCCTTGATGTACTTCTGTTGATGGATCTTGACCCCGTCTTTCTCTTGTTGAATTTGAAGGCCAAGCAAGTGGTGCTTGTTTGAGTTCTTACAAGGCTTTGCATAGTTTTTAAACATAGTCGGGGTGAACGGAGTCTGTGAACCCTAGGGGTTGCCCGACATAGACTTCCCTATTGATGTAGCCATGAAGAAAGGTTGTCTTGATTTCCATTTGATGTAGGGTAAAGCCTTTGAATACAGAATATGCTATGAGCATATGAATTGCTTCAAGATGAGCTACAGGTGCAAAGGTTTCATCATAGTCAATCCCTTCTTCTTGATTGTACCCCTGTACTACCAAACGAGCTTTATTCCTATAAACTTGTCCTACATCATCAAGCTTATTACGAAAAACCCAGCGAGTGCCAATAGTCTGTTGGTGCGTGGGTCGAGGGACTAACTCCCAGACACTATGTCTTTGAAGGGAGTTGAGTTCCTCCTGCATAGCAGTGACCCAGTCGCTATCAAGTAACGCCTCTTTGACATTTTTAGGTTCAGTACTGGAGAGGAAGACACCAAAGGTGCAAAGGTTTTGCATGGCTTAGAGACGAGTTTGGACACCAAAATTTGGATCTGAGAGAATATTTTTAGGAGGATGTGCGGAGGCCTGTTGATATTTCCGATGTGGAGTAGGAGAGGGTGTGTCGTGCTCAGTTGAATCAAAGTTTAGTTGGTGAAGATTGAGTGGGTCAGGTATGTGGTCAGTGTTAGTGTCATTTGAGGTATGGCTTTCTTTTCTTGGGGTGTTTTCTATGGAGGTGGATGGAGTGTCTTGAAGTCTGCTTATAGGAACTGTAATGAAGTGTATATCAGTGAGGAAATCATCAGGGGCAAAGTCAAGTTGATCAGAAGATGAGCCAACATTATTGAACTCATCGAACTTGACATGGGGAATTTCTTCTAAGCATTGAGTTCTTAAGTTAATGATGCGATAAGCTTTGCTTTTAGAAGAGTACCCAAGAAATACCCTTCATCACTCTTGGGAGAGAACTTACCCAAGTTGTCCTTACCATTATTGTGTATATAGCATCGACATCCAAAGTGTCTGAGGTGGAGTAGGTGAGGTTTACGTTGTCATAGTAGCTCATATGGTGTTTTGTGCAAGAGAGGGTGGATCAACACATGATTCAATATATAGCAAGTTATGTTGACTGCCTCTGCCTAGTAAGACGGAGCCAGTTGACTATCAATAAGCATGGTACGCGCCATTTCGACCAATGTCCTGTTCTTGGTTTAACTACTTCGTTATGCTCTGGAGTTCTTGCAGACGAAACTTGATGATCGACTCCATTTTCCCTAAAAAACTCATACAAGGACTTGTTGCAAAACTTAGTTCCCTGGTCAGTTCTCAGAGTTTTCAATGTAAATGAAAATTTATTGACCATAATTTTATGAAGTTTCGCAAACTCAGTGAAGGTTTCATCATTAGCAGACAGAAAAATGACCCAAGTCCATGTAGAGTAATCATTGACAATGACCAAAATGTACCTCTTACCACTTCGACTCTAAGTACACAAAGGTCCAACAAGATCCATGTGGAGTAACTCTAAGAGAGAGTTAGTAGAGAGAGTTGAATTACTTTTGAAGGACGACCAAGTGTGTTTACCTTTACACAGGCTTCACAGACTGTGTCTGTGTCAAAGTTTGTGTCAGGTAGGCCAACCACTAAGTCTTTGTCCTAAGTTTGTTTAGTAACTGGTGATTTGCGTGACCGAGTCTGGTGTGCCAAAGAAGGTGATTATTGGAGTGTGCGTTCAAACAGACTTGGTCATCCGGTTTTATTGAATTCAAGCACATTTTGTAAAGGTTTCCTTCTCTGCGTCCAATGGCTTTTAGTGACCCTGTAAGCTCATCAAAAACTTTACAATCCGAAGATGAGAAAAGTACCGAAGTAAATCTATCACAGATTTGAGAAATACTCAACAGACTGTGTTGAAGTCCAGTGACTAGATGGACTCCATCGACCTTAAACTTGGAGGGGTGACCTACGGATCCAACTTCCACTATTTCACCTTGGTTGTTGTTTCCAAAAGATACCTTACCTCCTTTGTAGGATGAAAGCGAATTGAATTGATTAGGATCTCCTGTCATGTGACGGGAACATCCACTATCTAAATACCATCAGTCTTCATTCGCCTTCACCTATAAAAATAAGAGATCATTTGTTAGTTTTGGGAACCCAGATGTACTTGGGTTCCCTTTTCGAACCAGATTGTTTTAAGTTATCTCTAGCTTCAAGAATCAGTCAGACTTGTTTGATTAAACGAAAGATCTCTATTCAATTTATTGCCAGCACTGTCCCGATGTCCAAGACTCCCGTAGTAACCACAAATCTTAGTGGGAGGAAGACGTATTTTCGCTGTCCTTTCCACCAAGAATCAAAATTTTCTTTTTTGCTGGCACTTGGGTTTGTTGTTGGATTTGGGCGTATTTTTAGGGATATCAAATTTTCCTTTATGCCACTTGGGAGTGGATTGAGTGGTTTTAACTCTAGATAGTAGATTAACAATCTCTTTAGAGAGTTGTTCTACTTTCTTTCAAAGATCATCGCGATCTTGACTGAGTTCCTTGATTTTAGAGTTAGCCCACTCAGGTAATTCGGAGGGAGCGACTTGTCTGATAAAATTGACTGGTTTTAGAGAGAGAGGGCGTGCTCCTTTTGTTTCAACTTTTGAGTGAGTTGTTTAACAAAAGCGTTTAAGGAAATGACTTTAGATTCAGAACTGTTCAACTCATTTTGAAGGGCACAATATTTGTCTGAAAAAATAGTGAGATCGTGTTTGAGAGAGTCAATCTGAGTGAGTGACTCTTCCTGTTCCCTTTGATTAGATTCTATAAGGCTCTTGACTATGTCAAGCTCCTTCGTAAGGGAGTCAACATGCCGCCTAGACTCTTGCAGATCTAGCCTAAGTGAGCAGGAGATAGTCTTGTGTTCCTCAGCTTCATCTCTTAAAGCATACATAAGCCCTTTTGAAAGTTCGAGTTCCTCGGTTAAGTCGGTGATTTTTTTGTTTAGATCATCCTTAAAAGTGTTAGTCTTAGAGACCATTTTAGCAATCAAAGTCATAAAACCCAAAAGAGATATAAGGTAAAGGTCTGTTTCGAGATGAGAGTGTGTTACCTCATTATTAGGGATCATGGATTCAGTTGTATCATGTGCCATGAGACAAATTAGACCGCTTGAGTCCGCATCTTGGTCGTTGGAGTCTGAGTCTCCCCAACCAACGGATGCCATCAGTGATCTCCCTTGAGGTTTTGTAAACTGATTTTTGAGGAAAGGACAGTCTTTCTTGAAGTGACCGGGTTTGTTGCAGTTGAAGCAGGTGACAGAGTTGAAGACCTATTTGGAGATAATCGAGAACGATCGACTCTGTCGATTTCGCTGATTGTGTATGGATTTCCAAAAATTCTTTACTATGAAGACAAAGTCTTCCATAGTCTCAGCCTCACTTTCTTCAACTATGATGTCCACCAATTCCGCTTTAGCTTGTCTGATTTGGTTGTCAACGATGTAGGCACCTTCTTGACTGTGCTAGATTGAGTTAACCTGCAAGGCTTGATCATTTAGCGTAATAGCTTTACTAGAAGAAGAAGAAGATACATTACCGCACTTCTTTCTGACATTCTTCTTGTACTTGTCGACAGACTACAAGTAAGATCCCAAATCCTAACAGCTCCATTTAGATAGATCTTTGTAGACTTTTATGGAGATCACAGTCTCTGCCCATTCTTCTCTGAGGCTGTCTAACAACTTGTGCAAGACACTCTCTCTATCCGGTAGAATATTGATTTCCTGCATGGTAGTTTTTAATATAGAAAAACGGTCGAGTATGTCTTCCAAGGATTCATCAGGTTTTTGCAAAAAGTTCTCATAATCCATTCGCAGCTCTTGAGCTTTGCATTTCTTAAGTTCGGTGACTCCTTAGTGAGTGGCTTGGAGAAAAGTCCAAATTTCATTTGCAGATTTGCAATGATTGACTCTTCTTTGTTCTGGAATGGACAGGCAGGTGTAGATGGCTCGAGATGCTTGACGGTTTAGCTCATTCCTTTTTCGATCTGCCGCAGTCTATGTAGATCGATCTGGACTGACTGCGAGATCACCTTCAATGACTATCTCCCACAATTTGGAGTTGACCTACTAGATGTGTTGCTCGATCTCATTTTTCAATGATCGTAGTTTGTAGATGTGAGCCTGGGATGCTCGAAGTGTATCTTGTTGTTTTGATTGGCAAAGAGATCTGCCATGATTGACTGTCAGCTAAACGAGGCTCTGATACCATGTGTAGGATCGGACGGCTGACTTAAACCAACTCAAGGTGTAAGTCTATGAGATGGTTTGACTCAATCGAGGTAAGGTTACGAAAGTACTTATAATGTAGAAACACTTAGTCGAGCTAAGTATGCGGAAACGGTTTACTTAAGATAAAAGTGAAGCACGGACTCAGTGGAACTTATTTGAAATAACACTTGAAAGCTTGAAGGACTCAGGAAAACTCAACGAGATACACAAAATAAATTATTTTATTTTCTGGCCAAAACAAAACAACTTACAATACCCACTCGGTAGGTGAGATCTTTCGTGGTTTCTCACTCACTTACCCTATACAATATCTGATCATCTTAATGACAAGTGTAGTGAAACTAGGATCTTCCTAGGAAAAGTCTATCTATAAGTTCAAACAAAATGTGGTACTAATTCTCTCTCTAATTCGGAAAGCAGTTCGCTCTCTAATCTCTTACAATCTTTATATCAAAAAGCACAAAGAATAAACTATTACATGCCTATTTATATTGTTTCTAAGTGCAACAGCTCGAAGGAGTTAGTTCCGAAATTGTTGGAACTAACTTAGTGGAAGCGTGTTAAGGCGACTCACGCCAGACTTGGGCCGTAAACTCCTGAGTCGATTGGAGCAGTAGTGTGACCGTTGGAGCATTGGCGTGCTGATGGATTTGCTCCTTAATTTTCACAACGGCATGACAGAGTCCTTCGTGTTTCTTGGTTTGTGCTGACTCTGTTGGTTTTGCATAGGATGCATCTTCTTTGTGTTTTGTCGAGGACGAGTGACTCCGTCGAAGCGATTGACTATCTCAGCGACATCTTCATGCTTCAACATGAACTTATACACTAGCTTGACTTTTAGGTTTGGGAAACAGCAGGTGTTATTGCTGCTTATAATGCTTACCGTTTGCCCACTAAGTGACATAATAACATAAGTCTGAGTATGTTAACGGTAGGGACAGAAGTGTTTTCAGTCACTCTTTAATCTGATGTGTGAGATGCTTATCATTCACTTCACAAGGTGCTACAGATTTCAATATATTTATATTCATGTATATTTTGCTATAATCACTAAAAAGAAATAACATAATTTTTTAGTATACTACCGCCTCCGGAATGGACTTTTCCATCCCCTTACAAATCTGGTTGCGTGATGCAACATTCCACCATAGAGGAAAGGGGTGCCGACAGAAAAATGAAGTTGTTGCTGGATTGAATCTGGTGTGTGAGGTGGGTAGTTGCAGTGGTTGGGGGGCACCAAAACATGAGCACAGAGCACGTACAGCCCACCTTCAACCTGGTGCGTAAGATGCAGCCACCAGTAATTTCCATTTGAGATGGGCATTGATTTCAGTAGAGGTGCATTGACTAAGCAAAGAATGAGGAAGATGAACAGAGGCAGAGTATTTATGTTCTATTCGTCAGTTAGATATAGATGAATGAAGAGAGTGCAGTATTTTCTTTGCTCAACAATTAGGCACAAGGAAAAGATCCAGCAGAGCATTTGTTCCTTGTCTGCCATTAGACATTAGAAGGGAGCCAGGGAGAGTGTAGAGCGTATGTTTCAGAAGAGGATGAAGAGAATGCAGAGAGAGTATGCAACAAGGAAATGGAGAACGACATAGTATATTTGGTCTCCTCTCAGCTAGGGTTTGGGTTTTTTATTTGAAAAGAGGGAAAGTACCGATTATTGATTATTATAAATCAAGAGATAGATTTGTTTTTTTTTCTGGAAGCAAAAGGGGTAGATTTATTGATAGTGTATAGGTATTTATACACTAGGTCTATATTTTACCTTGTTAAATTATTATCACATGTAACAAAATAGATTACATGTTATATTATTCATTCTCTTATTTAATGTCCCTTTAAAATACTCTATTTTATAGCATATATAAATGCCTTTAATCCTCATATTATATATTTTTTCCTTTCCTCTAGATTTATCCTCCTAGGTTTAGAGTCTACTAAAATTTTTTTAAAAAAATATATATTTTTTAATCTTATTATCTTATATAAGGTCTAATAACCTCCCTGAATCTTATATTATTTATATAAATATAATTAAGACTCCTTAACTTTTTTAGGCTATATAGATATTTACATAACTCATTGTTAGATTGTTTTAGCCTTAATAAATTATTTAATTAGGATTAAATTATTTAATTACAGTTTAGGGGTATTTCACCCAACCCGTAAAAAGCCAGGTTTAGGTTGAAATTTTTTACCTGAAAAGGTTTTTGGGTCAGGTTCGGGTTGGGCTATTAAAACCCACTTCAGGTTCAGGTTGAACCCGCCAATTCGTAACCCAGAAAAAAAAATAAAAAGATAAGATATGTTATATTTAATGACTTAAATTAGTGTTTAATGTTTATTTTATGACTAAAATAAACATACAATCTGCAACTTATGATTATATATAGTACATAATAATTAATATTAAAGTATTATATTTATTTATTAAATAATCCAAAATTTTAAAAATAAAACAATTTTAAAAAACGGGTCAGTTCAGGTCAGCCCGCTTCTGGTTCGGGTTGAAGAGACATAACCCGCTCCGGGTTCGGGTGGGGTTCGGGTTGACCTAAACTATTTTCGGGTCAGGTTCAGGTTGAGCTCAACCCGACCCGAAACCTGATTTGACACCCCCTAGAGACAACCATGCTAACTTAGTTGCAACTCTTCGAATTGATCGATATTCCGATTCTGCTGTTGAAATGGAAACGGTTTCCTACTTCTTAGATTTCCAACTTATGGCTGATCCACCGAGCAGGATGAAGTAGCCACTAACTGACCGACTAGTAATAGTGAAAGAGGCCCAGTCTGTGAAATACCTAAAACATTAATCTCCTTAATTAATGAGGGATTAATTTAATCAAGGGATTTAAACCAATGTTTAATCATTAAAGGAAAGGCTAATGAGCCAAATTCACCAAGGCATTTTATAACCTCTAAACATACACATAAATAAATATGTAAAGTCCAAAATGAGCACCAAGTCTCACATAAAATAATGGACCAAAGAGGGGGTATTTATAAGGAGGAAACAACTCCTAAAGTTAATGTAACACATATTACATAAATACTTAAGATAAGATCAAAAATCATGTGACAAAATTACATGGTATACTTTGTATAATCACAAGAAATAATAAAGTAGACCAAGCACCTAAAAACATAAGGAATACACCTTAAGACAAGGTAACAACATATGTTACAACCTAACACATCAAATAAGTCCAAAGACACAACATATAACACCTTAATATTACAAGTTTCAAAAATTACGAAAAAACCCATATTTCCTCCATGTTGGGTGGCAATGTCAAGATAAAATAAGAGACCAAAAAGCAAAAATCAAAAAGAAAGCCTACATCACCATAGACATGCTTTTACCACTCATTACTCTCTACACTTACACACACACCATTGCCGATTTCAAGAGAGGAAAGAGGAGTTTCAAAAGCACTTTTGCTTTTGAAAGGAAGTTTCCTAAAAACAAGTCAACTTACCTAGGGAACTACACACACATTTACCTTCTTCACTCATTCCTTTCTCCCTTGCCATACCCACGACGGGAAGCCTGATCTCCTTGCTCCTAGCTGGTGGTAAGTCATTCCTTCCCCCCCCCCCCCTATCTTCCTCTTTTGAGCTCCATTGAAGAACATAAGTGTTCTTGCTCTTAAATACTTATTTTTGCCTCAAATCTTCTCTTTTATTCATCAAAGACTACAGAATTATCTCCTCCTCTTTATGGATCTAAAAACCTGCTGTTTAGAGGGTAGGAAACCTGTGAGCAACAGCAAGGAGTGACCAAGTTAAGTTCAACAACTCAAAAGGTAAAAATATGCTATAAGGTTCTAAGTTCCTTTCTTCCATGTATGACTATGAGTCAGAAAATCCCAGCCATTCTAACTCATTTTTCTTCACTCATTTCATACTCAAACTTTTATCTTCATACACCTTCAAGAAGGGCCAAAAATCAATAGGAAAACAACCTAAGGTAAAGTCTTGAAAATGAGCTCTTTTGTGCTTAAATCACCTTTTATCCCTAGATCTTCAAGAGAGCTGAATCTTCTCTCATTATTCTTATAATATCCGAGATTTTGAGGGTGAAACCACTCTTATAACACAAAGGTAAAACCTAGTCCTCTTAAGCTCATTTTATTGCCTTAAAGCTCCTTATTTTGTTAAACTCATTAAAAGACCCTAACTTGATCTTTTATTCTGGTTATAATCTAGACCAAATGGTCCTTGGGAACCATAGGAGTGACCTTTACCAAGGAGGTGGAGACAAGCTTGAAAAACTAACCTTTGGAGGGTAAGTAATTAAATCAAGCTTTAAAACTCCTTAAACATGGTTTAAGCCTTCTTCTTAACCTTATAACCGTGGAGGACTTGTGGAGAAGTAGTATTTGGTGCATCAAAGCTTGTAAGTTTGCTTAAAACACCATTTTGAACTTTAAGATAAATTATCTTGTATAATAAATGAGAGCCGAGAACTTGGTGAATATGATGGATTAATTTGACCTAAAAATGCTCCTAAAATTGATGGTAACACATTTGGCTAAGTTATCTAGGTGTACTTATAATGTCATAAATATAAGTTAAAGGGGTGAAAATGCAAATTATAAAATTTTCTGGGTATAACAGTAAAAAGGTGTGAATTATAATGTCATTATAATTATTTTATGTCATTTTGATGCTATATTTGAGGGATGTAATAAGGCCATGCATTTAGGCCACTTTAATATGTTATTTAATGCTTTTTATGCCTTAAAAGTTAAGCATTTGGTTAGTATACACTTTGGTCAGAAAATCTGGTAGTAAGGGGATGTTTGGTGAGTTTTAGTCACCTAAAAATATTAGGATTGAAGTACCTACGAATTTGGTAAAGTTAGGTTGGATTTCAATGTAAAAATAAGCTTTAAAAGTAATTATAAACTTAAATAATGTTCCAGTGAACAAAAGGGTAAAGTATGGGCGATTAAGTGTAAAAAAATAAATTTAGAGTGTTAGGATGATATATGGCTGAAAGTTTTGGAGTTTAGATGAAAAATATAAGTTTTTGTAAAGTTAAGGGCCTAAATGGAAATTCTAGGAAAAATTTAGGGTAAATTCATAAATAATGAAAAGTTATGGTCAAGGAAGTATATTGGAGGTCAACCTTGACTATATTAGGAGGGTTAGCCAATTTAGATGAGATTAAGAATTAAATTATGAATTTAATAAAGTTCAGGAGTTAAATGTAAGATTTATAAAACTAAAGTGGTCACTTTGTAATTACCAAAAGTTTGGGGTGAAAATAAGTTAAAAACATTCTAGGGGCTGTTAGGAAATATTCTGAAATTTATGGGGTTGAATTTGGAATTAAATTGATAAGATAGTATAATATATAGTTTAAGGATGATATTGTAAGGTTTGTAAAATAATGTGGGTCAAATTGTAAATAAAGAAAAGTTAGAGATTAAGGAAATAAAACTATAACAGTAGTGGATCTATTCGATTTATATAAAATATAGCTGAAAACCATAGGTTAAAATTAAATAAGAGTAGAAATATTATAACAACTGTAATATTATAAAATCTAGTGTGAAAGAGTTGTAAATTATGGAAACTAGGGGCTGTTGCCAGAATATTAAAGTGGGGATGAAATTAAGTGCATGGTTGGAAATGATATAAGTGTTACATTAATTATAAAGTATTAATATTCATTATGGTGGAAATGAACATAAGATAAGGAATTATATAATTCACATAAAATAAGGTGAATACTTTAGGAAATAGAAATTATAGGATTATATAGGGAACTAAATAAAGTTTGGAGTTTAATATAGTGTATTATATGATGTGACATAATGTTAAGAGTATAGTCTTAATGTTTAGTTGTGAAGAATAGCACAAGTAAAGAAATTAAGTGTTTCACATGAAATGATAAGGAATATCATTTATATAACAAATGTTATAATTCATATAGACTTATATGAATATATGGAGTGTGAAGAGTTATATAATATGATGTGGTGATCATATAAAGAGAGGTAAATTATAATATAAAGTGGAGGATTTAATTATACGACATTAGGCTTAATAACTAATGTCATGTTATAAATAATTGAACAAACAAATGAATTATATAATTCAAGGATTATAATAGGATTATATAGACTTGTTGACTTGGATAAATTGACCAAATCAACCCAAATTGACCAAATCAACTTAATTGACCAAAGAGGGCCAAGTTGACCAACTCATAATCTAAATGAGAGTGTAATGTTTAATAGTACTATGAGGTCAATTATAAAATATAGTAATAAACTATATTATTATATAGATGAATATATATACACAAGGGTAATAAACTATGAATAAATGGGATATTATGTGGATCAAAATCCTAAGTTATAGAATGAATACGACGTGTTAGATGCTAACGTAACTAAAGGAATAAATAACTAATCCCAAACTTGTCTAAAAACCTGAGTAAGATGGTAGATTAATCATTGGGTTAATACCGAGGGGGTTAGTGGTTATAAGGAATATCAAATCAGTTGAATGATAATAAATTAATACTTAGCGGTATATTCCAGAGATACGAGCTAGGAGTTACGAGCTACGAGCTAAATAAGAGTAGAGGACGAGCGTGATATGTCACGCTAGCATTGTACATCGATGAACGGTATGTTACTGTGTGATTTGAACGTCCTGAAGGTTTCCTTGGGTTCAGACATGTTTGTGAGCCTCAATTGTTAAGAGTGATATGTTTGCTAAATGCATGTGTTTATGTGATTCACTACTCGACTTTCATGTGATATTTAACTGTGCGCGAACGTCTATGGAACTAAGGTGATACCAATTATCACCTGACTTAAGATATGTGCAAGGTAAGGGAACAATGTTGCTTATTAAAGTTACAATGATTGTTATACTTTCCTAATCAGCCTGAGTAAAAGACTTAGGAACGAGATTCTATTACAAATCTCTAGAGCATGGACTCGAACATGAATATGACCTAGATGACTTCTAGGTATTGTGTAAGACCTAAACGGCATCTTCGTCAAATTATGTTCACTATAACCTAAGCATAGACCTTAGGTGAACTGATTGAGTTACTTAATCATAGTGGAGGATTGGTATATAAGGAGAAATCCAAGGTAGTCTCGGACTAACTAGTTGCGCATATTGATCACGTTAGAGTTGGATAACTGATACAGGTCCACTCGTACATTATTCCTTTCGATCAGACTGATCATTGGACTGAGTTCCCACGTAAAGGGAATGGCTTCAGCCACTGGTGTCCCATCATACAATATGTGACATAAGGAGGATTCGAAGTCCCCACATTAAGGGGATGGCTACTAGCATTGGTGTCCTGCCATATAATAGAAGACATATGGGATAAGTGTTGAGGACATGTCATCTACTCATAAGACGACTGTCAATGGATAAGAATTAAGTGAAGTAAATGGATAGACAGGGTTAATCAATAATACAAGACTCAATTAACTCTTATGAATGTGGAAAACAAATAAAGGGGCCTCGAAGGCCAAGTAACGAGTATTATTCGCAAGAATTCAACTTTCACGTTTTATCGCACTTACTCATTTATCGTTTTACTGATGTGAATGAATATTTGTGCAATGTGATGTATGTATTTGTTGAACTGGTGAGTGTTTACTTATAGCATTTACAACTTTCATTATATAACTGTAAACCGGAGCATGAAATGAATTTCATGTTCAGATGGCTAAATAACCCAAGTGATCTAAAGGAACTAGGATTACACTTTAGCATATTCAATGTTTTACTGAGTCTATATGGAAACCCATTACAGGACATTGATTGAGACTTGATGCCGGAGTGCGGGACGCAGGGTAGCTAATGTTTATTTTATTATTATACATTTGAAATTGTATCATGTTATACACTAGGGTTGTAAACTTTGGAAAGTAATTAGATTGCTCACATGTATAGATTTGATTATGGAAGGAGGTTATGTATATGGTTTCTATCTCTATCATCACAGTGGTTAGTTATGTTATGGATTTGGACGCTTTATTACTCATATGGGTGAGTGATGGTGGTAACACCTAAGTTAGAGAAGTTGTTAGTGTTTGGTTATATCCTTCCACTGTACTATTGTATTAAGAATTGGAAATGTCATATCGAGTTTGTATTTATGGTGAGTTACGAAAAGGGGTGTTACAATATGCATCACAAAACGCCTCAAGTTGCAGCTTGGTTTGTTGTTGAAGAGGATCCCTTGTCTGATAGAACCTTTGATGTAATGCATTAAATGTAACGCAGCCCTGAGGTGATAAGTTGTAGGATTATTCATGGATTGGCTAAGATGGTGAACTGAGATGCTAAATTTGGTCGTGTTGTGGTGAGATAGTTAATTCTGCCAATGAGCCTCATGTATGTGTTCGGGTCATCTAGGTGTTTTGCTTCTTATTCCTCTAATTTTGTACCTGTAGGTAATAAAACAGAGACTTTTTTTTGTAGAAGAAGGTAGGTATTCACTAACTAAATCAAGAGCATATTTGCCTTGGTGTAGAATGCCTTGATTAGCAGAAAGGAATTTTAATCCTAATAAATAGTTTAAATGGCCTAAATCCCTGATTTTTAAGTTTATGTCAAGCTCAAGTTTTAACCTTTGAATTTCAGACGTATCATTTCCCGTGATTAACATATCATCCACGTATACAGCAAGAAAAGTTCCAAGTTCTCCATTGTATTTGGTAAATAAAGAATAGTCATTTATGGACTGTATATAGCCATTTAAATGAAGAAAAATAATGAGTGTTTCATACCATTTTCTGGACACTTGTTTTAGTCCATACAAGGACTTGTGAAGTCTACACACCTTACCTTTGTATGATCTTTCAACCCTTCTGGAATATCCACGTACACCTCTTCCTCAAGTTTACCATGGAGTAATGTGTTATTGATATCCAGTTGATGAAGAGTCCGCTTCCTTTTTACAGAAACAACAACTAAGATATGAATAGTTGTCATCTTGATAACAGGGGAAAAAGTTTCCCAATAGTCTTGCCCATACCATTAGGTGTATCACTTGGCAACTAGGCGGGTTTTATGCCTTTCTATGCTACCATCTGATTGCAATTTAACTCTAAACACCCATTTGCATCCTACAATACTTTATGTTTAGGACAATTAACAACAATCCATGTTTTGTTGTCCTTCAAAGCTTCCAGTTAGGATCAGTAGCAGCTTCTGCATAGCTTCTAGGTTCTTTTATGGTTTTTATCTAACTAAGAAGGGAATAAGAATCTGAAGCAAGATGCTAGAGTGTAACAACCTTGGTAGGTTTTATTTCTATAAGAGAACTGGATAAATAGTTAGTTTTATCATCAGAATATTGCAGCCTGTCATTGAGAATGCTACTGAAGACATCATTTCCTGGCATTTCAATATCACCAGAACACAATCATCTAGATGGGCAGGCAGGTGTTTTTCCTTTCTTGACCTTCAAAGACAGGGCTTAACTGAATATTGTGAAGATTTTTGTTGATATCTGTTCTGGTGGAACATTATCATTATGTGTATCATTCTCTTGATCACAGTGAGTTCTTACCTCAACATCGTCATACTTGTTGGTCTGGTTATCTATTATTTGTTGTTTATGCTCCTCTGTATTGTTGGTAGGAACTTTTTGCTTTAATGGAAATACCTTCTCATAATATGTTAGGTCTCTAGTAATAAACACTTGCTTGGTTTCAAGGTCAAGGACTTTATAGCCTTTGGTATTTTTTGCTAAACTAATAAAAATGCAAGCATTCCCCCGAGGATCAAATTTTCCTCTTGTTTTCCTTATGTCAGTGCGGTAACAAAGGCACCTGAAAGCTTTGATCTCATGATAATCTGGTTTCATCTTATACAACACTTCATAAGGGCCTTTTCCTCCAATGACTCTAGATAGAAGTATATTAATTATGATCATAACATATCTTATACACTCACCCAAGTAAGGCAAAGAAAGGTTAGTTTGGAAATACAAAGCTCTTGTTGTCTCAAGAAGGTAATTGTGTTTTCTCTCCACAACACCATTTTGTTATGGAAAATGAGCATAAATTTTTTGATGGAGAATCCCATCATTGATGCTACCCTGCTCAAAAGCATTGTCACTTCTAACTGTTTTAATTTTTATCTCTCATTGCCTTTCAACTAGTTTAATGAAACACTTCAAAAAATAAAAGGCTTCCGATTTATGTTTGAGAAGATATGTCCAGGTGGTGCATGAGTAGCAGCCTTAAAAGGACCCCCAAGTGTCTATTGTATAAGATCCAAACAATCCTTAGTTTGTATGCATGATTCAAAAAAAGGTTGTCTAACATCCCTGTACTTTTAACAAACTTAAAAGGAATAGATTTAGGAACTCATTCTTTTGTATTAAACCCATAGTATGCAATTTTTGAAAGGGAACATGGCCCAACTTATTGTGCCACATCCATACATCAATGTCTGTATCAACAACATTTGAAGATGACATTGAACCCATTCTTTTATCAAAAATCCTATCTAGAGCCTCACGGGCTAGAACATACACAACCCACTAAGAGCGTGTTCAATAACCAAAGAAGTTTGTCGTTAAGATCCTGCATAAAGCACACATTTTCATTGAAAGTCATAGCAAGACCAGTCAGTTTAACAAATTTCTTGACAGAGAGCAAATTAAACATAAAGGATTTTACAAGCAACACATGATCCATAATGAAACTTGTTCCTATTTTAACTCTACCATATTTCTACACATCTCTAATATGTCCATCAGGTATGATGATTTGACGAGTTTCTTAAATTTCATGAATACTAGTAAATAAAGATTCATCATAACACGTATGTTCAGAAGCTCCCGTGTCAATTCAAGGATTTTTCTTCGAAAGACTTAGATTGTCCATTTAGACAAAAAATATGAGAATAGGAACTCGTGGTGTGACTTGAGAAACAACAGGATCGGACCTTAGGTGAAGAGTTTGATAGATTTTGTAGAAGTTGCATCAGCTTACTGTATTTCTTTGAGCTTAAGCCTGAAATGGGAGATTAAAGTTTGTTCACTTTTGTCGCTTCAAGATTCGACACAGTTCCAACAACTAATTTGTTCTTTTTCTTCCAATAATTTGGATATCCTATAATTTTGAAGCAACCCTCTCGATTATGTCCCTTTATCTGACATTTGGTGCAAAATTGATTCTATTTACTTGGATCGTTCACGAACTTCCTTTAGATCTGATTGAAGATGTTCTTCCCTTTGTCTGCCACAAGGATAAGCTATCTTGCTCAGACATTGCTCCTTGCATTCTAATGGTCCTTCTCTTCTCCTTTTGAACAGTAACCAAATATGCCTTTTCAATACTTGGAAAAGGAGTCATCAGCAGGATGTTGCTTTTCACATTGGAATACGTCTCGTAAAGTCCCATGAGAAATTGCATCATTCTTTCCCTTGCATGAAAATCATCATGTGCTTTCTTGGCGGCACAAGAGCAATTAGAGTTCCTCTCTAGAGTCGCAAGCTCATCCCATAATCGTCATAAGTTTGTAAATAAATGAGAAACTGAATCTCGCTCTTGTTCCAGTCTACTTATCTTCTTTTGCAGCCCGTAAATCTGAGCCATATTTGCTTGCTCGAAATGTCAGCAAAGGTGATCCCAGGCTTTCGCCATGTGTCAAAGTATACGATTGTCTCAGCGATGCCTTTCTCGACGCTCTAGCATAACCACGATATTTTCATGTCGTAGTTCCTCATTCAAGATTGATAAGTGGAATCTTTTTTACTTGGCGCCTTGAAATTTCCATCCTGAAGTCCGTATTTGTTTTTGGATTTTAGTGTCACCATTACTTTTCACTTCCGGCCACCGAATCCTTCCCCACTAGAGAAAATTGGTGCGATCGTCATTCCTGGATGATCGCTAGGATGGAGATACAGGGGTCATTGTAATCGACCGAATTTGTTTTTGCAGTCTTTGCGCATCTCGCTCATCCATGGAAGATTCTTTGTTTTTGTCTGCCATTACAGAAAGAATCGATGGGAAATTGAAGGAGGATGAAGCTTGTTATATTAACTCAGCTCTGCTACCCTATTGAAGAAAGGATTGACTTATTGTGTATGTTATTGAAAATGTTACAGATGAAAATTGTATTTGTTGTTTAATATAGAGGCACTAATTGAATATTTGTACATAGAAGTAAGAGCTTAACTAATTCTAGCTAGCTAACGATACATTAGTACACTAGCTAACAGTATTTCTTATAATGACTAACAGTGTTAATGTAAATGTCAACAAATTTTTTCACTTACATTTCAAGGGCTAAAATATGTTCTTTGAAAATGCTTTTGTTTTGTTTACATAAAGAACAAATTTTGAAAGGGGTGAAACACTGACATTAAGAATAATATGTGTATCATGAAACTCAGTCAGTGTCTTTTCCGTTTGGAAACATAACAAAATTTTATTCTTCTAAACTAACCCAACATGTTTAGTCCTTTACAAGTTGTTATTTATTGTACTAGGGGAAGTTTCACGTTACTTGTTTTTATACTATCATACATTGTTCATGTAGTAACCTAACACGTATTGTCCTTTAGAAGATGTTTTTTTAATGTTTTTTGCCTTACGTTTTACATCTTCTTTTTTAACAAAATATAGGATTTCATTCACCACGTAAAGCTTTAATACAATGAGGACCATGTTCAAACCATAACACTTCATCACACCCCCTTAGCTAAGTTGGCCAACACATGAGCGCTTACATTCTACGATCGTGGCACAAAATGCTACTTACAAACATCAAAACTCAAAGCCATATTCAAACATCATCATGCAGAGTTTACACATCTATTGACACTGACCCCTTGCCTAGAAGATAGCTAATATTAGAGCTGCAATCCAAGTTGAATCGAAAGCGCCCAAAACCAGCTTCAAGTGCACACTTGACACCAAGCTTCAGCGCATATGATTCAACCAGTGTCGGGTGCAGCTGAGCATCAAAACATCTAAGACCTGCAGCAGCTACCTCGTCATCTTCGTTACGACAAAAAGCACCAGCCTCGTCTCCATTACCCACAGAACTGCCATCACCAAAAATCTCCATGCCATCAAAAGAAGTATGCACCTCAGCCCCATCTTTACCTGCAACACTCGTCAACTTGCCACTATTCACAAGTGCAAGAAAATTGTCAGCTTGTAACCAGCCCACCTCTATATTATGAACACTTCCATGCGCAACTTGGAAGTGAGAAAACCATAGCTTCCACAATAATCTCATAATGCAAGTAAATAAGGAACAAGATGCAAGAGAAACAATTGAAAGAACCTAGTTCCTAAAAGCCCCTTATGTTCTCAAATCTTGTGGCGGTTGCAAGCATTTGTGAGCCCACAATCCCTCAACCCCTAAGCAATGGAAAAAAACATGGCTGAAGGACTCCACTACACCACAGAAACAGCTGCTGCCCATCTGATCCCCCACACCTAGAAGCCATAACCGCGTCACATGGAAGGACACCATGCAGCAGACGCTAGGAAAAGAGCTTCTCTCTTAGATGCAGATCAGAATGCCATAACCTTCGGATAGCTCGCCCCACATTCGAGCAACTAGACCCCACCCATCTTGGAGTTCACTCATCCTCATGTAGTAGGCCGACCTTACAGTGAACTTGTTGTCCTTTGTTAAATTCCAAGCCCAACCATCCTCCTTGTCTCGCTGCAAAGGAATGGAAAGCACAAGTTCTGCATCCTCAGCTAAAAGCCATTGTCAAACCAAATCAAACCTCCGCACTCCAGCTGCCCAGTCGATAAGATCAGAAACATAACCATTCCTTTGCACAGCCACATGAACTTTTCCTAAGTCAAGTTTCCCCCTAGTTTCTTGAAACCCCCTATCCATAATCCTGATATTCTTTCCTGATCCCACCATCCTGCAAAGCCCAACCTATAAAAAGCCTAGAACTCTATAAAAAAAACCACCAAATCGTGCTAGACCGAGAGCCTAAAGTATTCTAAAAATTGTCACCACTAGGGAAATATCTAGCACTAAACACCTGACCTACCAAAGCACTTGGATTTTGTAAAATCCTCCAACATTGCTTCATAAGAAGAGCATCATTAAAAACATTCAAGTCTTGAAAGCCCATACCTCCTTGGTCATAGCTTTGACAAAGATCACCCCGCCTCTTCCAATGGAGCCCAAGCTTTACAATGGAACCATTCCACCAAAATCGACCCAAAGCACTATGAATCTCTCTTGCTAAAGAAGTAGGCAACTTAATAACATTCATAAAATAAGCCAGGATCACCTACAAAACACTTTTAATAAGGACAAGCCTCCCTGCTCGTAAAATCTTATTACCCCAACCCTGAATCCTACTATGAACCCTATCCCGAATAAAACTAAACACCCTGCTTCGACTATGCCCAACATAAGGTGGAAAACCAAGATAGAGTCCAAGATCACTAATTTCCCTCATCCTAAAATAAACAATATCCCATTTGACCAAAGGCAAAACCCCAAAAGAAAATATGACCCCTGATTTTTCCAGATTGATACGTTGCCCCGAGGCATCCCAAAGTCTTGAACCACATTATACAAAGCCTGAGCATTCAAGACCGTAGCTCTACCAAATAAGAGGCAGTCATCCGTAAAAAAATAAATTCATAATAGGTTGCCTAAGACCTCGCATACTATATCCTTGAACCATTCCAACTTGAGAAGCAAGCTTTAAAGCAGAAGATAATGTTCCATACAACACATGAAAAGATAAGGAGACATAGGATCTCCTTGCCGCAATCCCCTACCCGGCCTAAAAACCCTCCCTGGATATCCATCAACTAAAACGGACATAGTGAGAGTTCTCATACACGTTTCCACCAAATCTACCCATAGAGCATGAAACCCCATAGACCAAAGCACCTCTACGATAAAACCTCATTCCATCTTGTCAAAAGCCTTTGACATGTCTATTTTAAAAGCAAAGTGCCCCCTATTAACAGCCTTAGATAGGCGCATTTGGTGCAAAACTTCATGAGCAACTATAGTATTGTCAATGATTAACCTTCCCCTAACAAATGCACCTTGATCCTCACTGATAATACAATTGATAAGACCCTTAACCCTATTAACCATAACCTTGGCAGTAACCCTAAAAACCGTATTACATAATGAGATAGGACATAAATCTGACATTGAGAAAGCTCCCTTCTTCTTAGAAACAAGCATAATATAAGTATGATTAATATCACCCGGCCGGAAGAACATTAGAATTAAAAAACCGAAGAACTTTAAACATAAAGTCAGAATAAATCGCATTCCAAAAAGTTTGGAGGAATATACCATTCACTCCATCTGGCCCTGGTGCTTTGGTGGGGTTCAGATCGCTTAGAGCTGCAAGAACTTTCTCTCTAGTGTATGGCTCTCCTATGGCCACCCGCATTTCCTCAGGAACTCGACCCTCAACGCACGCCATTAAGTGAGAGTTAATATCAGGCGAAGAGAAAGCAAACAGACTTTCAAAATACCCCTTCGCAATACCCTCCATACCAACCCAATTTGTCTCTAACCTCTTTATGCTCCTTATGAATCTGCTGCCTACCCCATCGTTGCAGAGCATGTCCACACTCTGCCACCCTTCCCTGATAATCCCCAGTGATAGATGAGAGACACACCATAAAATCTCTACCAATTCACCACACTTCTTATGCTAAGCCCAGCAGTTTTCAAACCTAAAAGGTTTAGGGCCACCGCGAGTAATAGGATGAAGAACAAGCTTTAGGGGATGGTGGTCCAAATGACTCCATCCTAAATGGAGATTCCTAACCCAAGGAAAGAGCCGCATCCATGCATCATGGGCCAAAAACCAATCCAGCCGACTCCGAAGGCACCCATGCCCCACTATCATGTTGGTATAAGTAAAACAACCTCCGACATATCCCAAGTCCTATAATTGGCAAGATTCAACACACCTTTAAAACTCCAGACAATCCTGTTACATGCTCACCCCTGCCCCTGGCACTCAGTCTCCTAAAGAACATCATTAAAGTCCCCACCCAAAACCTGTAAACCATCCCACTAAGGTAGTAGACTCTACAATAACCACCATGTCCTTCAACGATCCAATCGCGCCACCCAACCATAAACTCTTGTGAACCGCCACCTCCTTTCCCATGGGTCCAAAATTACATAGTCGGTATGATGACTTGAGTGACTAAGGACCTTAACATGCCACTCCTCTCTTCAGAACAAAGCTACACTAGCACTCCACCCACATTTGTCACCCACCAGCCAATTGTACTCTCGTCACTGACAGCCAACACGCCTCATTTCAATCCTTGATAGCTTGGTATCACAAAGAAACACCAAACTTGGTGACTCATCCCAGACTAGGTCCAAGCACCATCGAACTGCACGAAGGTCACCAAGACCTCGGCAGTTCACAACTAAGAGAGCCATTATGCTTGGGGACCCTGGGTTTCCCCCAGGGCGCCTTTGAAGAAAGATCATCATTGCCACACCTCCCTCGCTTCAAGACCTCATTCAATCCTTCTTTTTCAAGAATCTCCTTTAAACTCAAAGTAAAATCAACATAATCACAGTTACGCTTCCGGCCAACATACTCAGGCTCAGGCCCATGCACCTGCATCAAGACAACTCCACTACTACCATCCACGGTAGGAGATCCTTTCTCCTGTGCCTTATCCTTAGAAACATCGGTAACCCCTTCCTTACTACACTAACCAACCTCTAGAACCCGACGGAGGCCACACAAAACATCAGGACTATCAAATCAAACACGACCACCTTCGTACACTCCCGCACGAAGCCAAGTAACATAGAGCTGATCAAAAGCAGTAGCTTTCATTTTAAAAGGGCAATCCCGCATTCCATGCAAAAGCTTCCCACAATGAAAACACAAACTCGGCAAACACTCGTAAGATAACCTTAAAGCAGTGCTAACCCCACCGATAGAAATAGACATGTATCACATCAAGGGTTTTAAAATGTCAATTTTAACTTGGAGCAGCATATACCCCCCCCCCCCCCTCATGGCCTTGACGATCATCATCTAGATATTGCATAAAAAAACCAATAGGCTCGCCAACGCTTTACGTTAAATCTCTTGTGTAAAACTAAACGGTACCTCATACACACAAACCCATATAGGAATCCATGAAAAGTCATGGTTCGTCGGCGCTTTAGATTTATCTACCTTTGACAAAGCCAATAAATAGTCGTCAAAAGACCACGGTTGTAACACCCCTAACTCGTAATCTCATCTTACATACCATTCTTAGCATAATACAATGACCTACTGCAGCGGAAAGTAAATACAATCGTTTAATCTCAAATATAAAGGTGTCACCGCCGTTACTCACCCATGTGAGTAACTAAGCATCCAAATTCCGTATACAATAACCACTGTGATGACCAAGAGATAGACTACTTTATTACTTAACCTTAACTAAAGTCATGAGCAATCTAAATGTATTCATTCCATGTACATTAACTATACATCCAAAACATAATTTGAAGCATAAACGAAATGGTAGTTCGTAGCTAACTACCCACAATATATCCCGCACTTTGGCTTCGGTCCTCAATCATAGACCTGTAATATGTTTACCTTAAAGGCTCAACACAACCGCTAAATATGCTAAACTGTAATCTCCATGAACCCTTAAACTCCTTACGTTAATTATTCAAGTTGTCATGTGGTTCATTTACATATTATTTTGTTTTAATAGTATGTAGTGAAGTCATAAATGCGGTAATGATCATCCAACATTTCACCAAAATATAACACACAGTTTCAATTATAATTTTGTGCATATAAGCAAATAACAACAAGTACATATGATAACGATACGAGGTTGTCTCTTTTGAACAGTTCTCGTTTATTCAGCCTTTAAGGCCCTTTCATTCGTTATTCATGTTTACGAGCGTTTAGTGACGACTCGTACTAACTTGTAACAAGTGTGTGTTTACTCATTCACTTAACTCTTAACCATTAACAGTCATCATGTTAGGAGACCACGTGTCCTCAACACTTACCCCTAATAATGGCGGGTCACCAACGACAGTAACCATCCCCTTAACATGGGGACTTCGATTCCTTCTTATTACCCTGTTAGTGGCGGGTCACCAACGGCCGAAGTCATCCCCTTTACATGGGGACTCCGTCCAACGACCAGTCTGATCTAATGGAATTTATATGTACGAGTGGACCTGTAATAGTCATCCGCTCTATATTTATCACAATGCCGAACCAGGATTCCCTGGATTTCCTATAATTACCAATCTTTCACCATAAGATTAACTTCACCTAATCTCCTTACCTAAGGTTCAACCCTAGAAGTCATCTGGTTATCGTGAATATATTATCAATGTAGCTGGCTTTTATATCTTACACATTACCTAGAAGTTATCTAGGTTATCTTCATGTTTGAATACATGTGCTCATGAGAAAGGTAATATTGTTTCTCTAACTAAGTTAATTACTAAGAATGATTAAGGATACTATAATGTATCACATTAATCATATATGAGCAATATCCCTCTAACAATAATCGTAACTTAATTTGAGTTCGTATTCAGTATTGCCTCCGTCCGAAAGACGTTCGCGCACAATTTATAAACGCGAGATAGTCGGGCAATTAATTCAGATAAACATAGCAATAATAAAACACACATATCGCTATTATCAAGCATCACACAATAATGTCCAAACCTAAGGTATTCCTCGGGAGCAATCGGACCACACAATAACTTACCGTTCACCAGGTAGAAGAGTAGACGTCCTAGCAAGTGTCATCCTCCAATGCACTCAACTCTGGAAGATACCGCTAAGTGTTAATACACTATGATTCAATATGATCTGGTATTCCGAGTAATTACTAATTACCTCGGTATTTAACCCCGTGATTGATTATCATTTTCATTCTATTTTTAAGCAATTTCGTGATTAGTTTATTTAATTTATCAAGTATGTTAGTAACTAACATGTTGTATTACATTACAACTTAGGATTTAAATCTCACATGTATCACTTATTTAATCCACGGGTATATATATAGTTATGTTTATATATACACACACACACATATTCATATAGTTATTGTTTCTATATGATTTTCAATATAATTGGCCTTTAAGTATTATTAACCACTAGCATTTAAATTCCCACTTATATTGTGAGTTGATCAACTTGATCCTCTTGGTCAATTTGGTTGACTTGGTCAACTTATACAAGTCAACACTACTATATATATCCCTTAATATAATTTCTTGAATTATATAATTCCATTATTTTATATAACTCCTTGTACAATGACATTAAGTCCTAATGTTTTAATGTTACATAATGAAATTTTCACCTATAATAAACTCCATCATACTTTATTTAATTCCTTAATTTTGTATTTTTATAACATTCCAAATATTTATACACCATTTGTATGAATTAAAAAACCTCTTTTTAACTTATAACAATTCTATTATTTTATGTGAGTTACAAACTCTTTAGTTTGTATTATTTTCACATACTAACACTTAGATTATATATCTAATGTTTATTCAGTATGGTTCACAACCTTATAAATACCAATATTAAGTTATCACCTTTTCAACCTTGGTATATAATTTTACAATACCTTATATATTCATATATTCCCATATTGAAATACCCTAAACTTAATTAGGGTGATTACATTACTCTAATATAATATTTGAGGGCCTATTAGTGCCTAAAGAATTTTGGTAAAGAAAATAAATCCAAAAGAAAAGAGAAAACGCTTAAAAAGCAAAAAACGCTAAAATAAGCGATATGACCATAGGAGGAATACGACCTCGACAAGGGTCTTAGATGAATTTCCAAGGCTTAATAATGCCTAATTAATATACGGGAACAATTCCCAAAGAAAATGGATCCATAAAATGAACTAAAAGCGCTAATAAAGCTTTAGTGCACGTTTTTCGAGAAACCCCGAAAACGTGACTTTGAGTGGTTAAATGGACCTGTAAAAATTATAGTCAACCAAATAACTATAAATGAACATTAATGGAAGCTTGAGAACCATTAAAATTAATTAAATGAGAAAATTCCGGAAAATGGGTTCCGGTGAGTGAATAGCGTAAAAACTAGAACTTGTGGGGGTGTTAGTGTAATAAAACCAAAATGACTTCCCCCACTTGCAAATATAAATCAGAAAACCCATGTGTGAGGATGTGGGTCACGATTCCCTCCCTCTCTTATTTGCTATTAGTCACTAGAAGACAAAAAGAATAAGTAAAAAAGTAACAAAAAGCAAAAAGCAAAAAGCAAATATACACCTCACTCCCCCTCTCTCTCCTCTATTTTTCTGATTTTTCCCATTCCTTCCCCTCTTTCAGCATGAGCTTCCCTCTCCTCTTTCTCCTCTGATTTTCTTCTTCTTCCTCACGCCAAAGGAGAGCTTACATGGCTACTCCACCATTCCTTTGCTTGCCCAAGCCCCATTCAAGCTCCAAATGTAAAATAAATTACATATTAGAACACGCCTCACTAAGAGCTTCCATTCCCTCTTTTAAAAATTTCAAAATGAGGAACTTCATCTCCATGGGTATATCCCATTTGAAGAGAAAGCTAGAGATTCTTGAAGCTTGGAGTCTCCTCTTCCATTTAAGGTAAAAATTCCAAGGAAAATCTCATCTTCGGTCTTGGCCGATTTTGCCACATTCTCATGTCTTGTTCTTTCCTTGTTTGAGATTCTTTCCAAGCCTTCAATGGTGGTTGGGAGCTTCTCTTTGATTCATGACCAATAGCCTATCTTAGGGTTTCAAGGTAAGTCCTCATTTTTGTGCCCTAAGCACCTCTCCTTGTAACCTAGCTTAATTAATAAATCTAGGATTAATGGTTAGAGCCTAATTCCCCATTTGAATGTTGATTTTGAGGTTGGCAAGTAATTAGCCAACATGGCCGATTTTGATCAAGAAAGAGAGAATGAGGAGATTGGAAAAGCAAAGAGGAAATTATGAGCTTAAGGTAAGAAACTCACCTTAATGTTCATTTTGATTGTTTTAGAACTTGGGATGGGTAATTAAAGGAATGAAACGATAAACTTGTGCTAGTAATGTGTTTGGTTGATATTTGAGAGAATTTGTGAATTTTTGTTGATTTAAAGGCCTAAGTGCCATTACATTTGAGTTTGTGAGCTATATTGTTGATTTGGTGAATTTTGGTTGTGCTTGAGTGCTGGTAGGACCCTTCATGGGTGTGGCCAGATTAGGATTGATTTGGATGAGAGTTGAAGAGTCTGGATATGTTAAGTTTATGGGGAAGTTATGGCAAAATTTGTGTAGAAATTAGGTGTTCTTAGGTGACTTAATGTATTGGGGAGGTTAGGTGTTCATGGTGTTGAGTAGAGTTGATTAGTAACCTTGAAATGGTAGTTTGAGGATGGATTGAAAAGATTCAAAAATCTGTAGCATAATCGGTGTTGGTACCTTAGAATTTCTAGAAAAATAGTTAGAGTGCAAACCTTGGTAATGGAGGATGGACTTGGGTATAGATAATGCAATTGTCTAGGAATGAATTGGAATGGTCAAACGGAGTTAGAACAAAGTGGTAAACTATCAAGAAGAAGTAATGCACAAGTGTGCAAAATGCAAAAATGTGAGGATTAAAATTGTAGAAGTTGAGCAAGGATTGGGTGGTGAATTGGACCAATGGTTTAGGAGTGTTCAAGGAGTGTTTTTGGGTGTTTAAACTTGTAGAAAACTTGTGGGAAGATTATGGAAAGATTGAGGGTGGTTTAGGGGCTGATTTAGGGTTGAAAAACTTAAGGAATAGCAGCTTTTAGCAGGGTCCGGGACCTAGGTTGAGAACAAGGTCCCGGACCGCATCAAAAAAAGGCTCGAGAGTGAAAACAGCAGGTGGTCCGGGACCTAGGTCCAGGACCAAGTCCTGGACCAGGTAGAAAATGTGGCCGAGAGTACGAGAATGTATTGGTCCGGGACTTTAGGTCCGGACCATGTCCCGGACCACCCCCAAAAATGCACCGAGAGTAGTTTTAAGGCTTTAAAACATGGGGGATTGATTGGTATTGGTTTTAGATGATGTTTAGGAGTTGTTTGGTGACCTTTAAGGGTCCTAAGAAGTATAAACAAGTGTTGGAAGTGAGTGAGAAGTAAGAGCTTAAATTGACAAGAGTAAAACCGAGATAACGGGATAACGGGGTAAGTACGGGAGTAGTAATAATTTATCTACCGTATCAGCTTGGTATTAATAGCAATGTTTGAAACATTATCAGAGGATCGGGTGTGAACAGAGCAATGTGAGGTGACACGGTAAAAGTTCAACCATGGTGTAAGGTATGATTTTCTCATGCCCCGTATGCTAACGGAGTTACTCTGATTTGTGTGCTTGTATGATTGTGTGATCACCTAAAAAGATAAATGCACGAATCGGATTGTTTGCATTATCTTGTGCTTGAATTGTATTGTTCCTTGTTGAATTGCTTATTGAATTTGAAGTTTGTATAATTCATGAAATGTGTGATTGTGGATGAGGTGTTTGAATGTGATTGTGTACTATAGTTTGACTCATAGTTGAATCTTGTTTGATTAGGGACTCAAAGAAAGAGTCAAGTTGCGTGTTAATGAAAATGTGATAACACACTAAAACTATCGAACCAAGAAACGATAACGTAAACCTATAAACTCACTAGAATGTGAGAAAGTGTACGGGAACTAGTAAACTTGATAAGTGAGAAATACATAGATATTTAAGGGTTTAATTTACCTTGTACTTACTTACTTTCAGGATAATATTACTCACTTATCGTATGTTTTTCCTCTAGTTATGTTTTATTGATTATCTCACAAATTTATTGGTTAAACATGAGGAAAACCAAGCTAGGAGCATAGTACACGAAGAGACGAACGCGTAGGCGAAAACGGGGATCAAATCGGAGCTAAAACGAACATTTTAGAGGCAAAAGACCCTTGGTCCGGACCAGTGTCCGGATCAGCTGGTCCGGACCAATACATTCCAGCGCAGAACCGTACAAAAATCGACATGGTCCGGACCAGTGTCCGGATCAACTGGTCCGGACCAACATGCCAGCGCGCCAGAAGAAGGAAATCGACATGGTCTGGACCACACTGGTTCTGACGGTGGTCCGGACATGTCTAAATTGACAACGTACAGAGCATGTCGATGGGTGTGAATTGGTATAATAATATATTTACCAATTCACACCGACACCCCCTTCATTTCTACCCCATTTTCACTATAAATAAACCTATAACCCCCCATTAAATCACATCTCATTCCACCTCCAAACTTATGCCATTTTTCCTCCATAAAATCTCCATTTTCTCTCCAAAAATCATACATCTCATCTACATAATCTCCACATAAATCCTCACTTCATCTCATCCCATAAAAACATTCCATTTTCCATACCGTTGTTCTGTCCAACCTCCGTCCAAATATTATCAGTTAAATCTATTCAGTTTTAATGTTTGTCGTACTTACGCTGTTTGTTTTTATAATTATGTGTGAGTAATTACTTTAGCCTCCCGGGTTGGGAAGCAAGCTTATTGTATACAATTGTGTTACGTATATTTTCTACTATAATCTGTTCAAGCAATATTTTGATTCTCGTTCTTAATGCGCTTTAATGTTCAGGCCAATTATTAAAGTGATATTTGTAGTTCTCTTGTTAAAATGCGGTGCTGAGACAAGGTTCTAGACAGAAGAAGTCAAAACGGGTTAATGACTAGAAGCGAGGTTCGCCTATAGGTTAATCTGTCTCCAACAGGAATTGTTAATAAAGCGATTAATTTATAATAACTTGGGCAAGGATTGCAGCTTGTTATTTAAATTAATCAGGGTTTATTGTACAAGGACCGGTCAACGAACTAATTAAAATTCCTGAGTTTATTGCTAAAATGGTAGAAGTTTATAGTAATATAATTGGATAAAATAGGTGAGCAGAACAACCCAGGGTGATTCTTAAAAACAAAAGAGTTTTATAACTGCTATTATTATTTTGTTTTGATTAACTGTTATTTTACTGTTTTATTTACATTAAGTGTTAAACCACAATCTCCCTAAAAAAGTGATAAGTTTCTATTCAACAGTCTAATTAGAATTCTCAGTTAATTTACACTATCAGTTAAACCACAGCAAGGTCCCCAAGAGTTCGACACCCCACAATTCCACTATTCCGCAAAACGATTAGGTACACTGCCTAGGTTGAAGAAGTAGTCACATATTTTTACAACAATTTTTGTTAAGTTTCTATTCAACAGTCTAATTAGATTTCTCAGTTAATTTACACTATCAGTTAAACCACAGCAAGGTCCCCAAGAGTTCGACACCCCACAATTCCACTATTCCGCAAAACGATTAGGTACACTGCCTAGGTTGAAGAAGTAGTCACATATTATAACAACAAGTTTTTGGCGCCGTTGCCGGGGACCTCCGGCACGGTTAACTGACAGTTTTAAATTTTATTGAGTTTTCTGTTTAGCTTTTGCTGCTCTTTAATTTTAATTTATATTATTTTGTTTTGTTTGTTTTAATTTCGGACATCTAATTCGGACATCTAACTTCGGACATCTAATTCGGACATCTAACTTCGGACATCTAATTTCTGGCATTTAATTTCAGCTCTTTATTTTATTGTCATTTATTTTTCAGTCATTTAATTTCTATTGTCCTTTAAATTTCAGTAAATTAACTTCTAACTTTTAAATTCCTGTAATCTAACATTTAAATTTCAGTACTCTAACTTTAAATTTCTGTCAGTTTATTTATGTATACTAATTACTAACTTATAATTTCTGTCATTTAAAGTTTCTGTCATTTAATTTTAGTAACTAACTTATAATTTCCAGTATACTAACTACTAACATTAAATTTCCAGTATACTAACTCCTAACATTAAATTTTCAGTCAGTTAATTTCATGTCATTTAAATTCCCCTGTCCTTTTTCTTTATTTTCACTTTAGTTACTCCAAAAAAATATATAAAAAATATAGTTCTTTGTTCTATTAATTGCTTCTTTCTAATTTTGTTATTTTTCTGTAGTATTTACTTGTCAATTATTGCTTTTTCTCTAACAGTTATCCATTTTTCAAAACTGCATTTTATTTCTATATATGCGTCGAACTCGATCTGCAGGTAGTCCTCAAAACGATCTTGAACCTGAGATTGAGAGATTTCTCCACCAAAGAAGGCGACAACAACAAACTGAGATGACAAATCGACAAACTCTCTGCGAGTACCAGCAACCATCAGTTGAAGGGAGGCCTTCTGCTATTGTCCTTCCTCAAGTTTCACAGGCTGAACTGGATGCCTGGCAATTAAAACAAGTTTTATCACCACACTCTACCACCAGGGCCAATACAGCGGGCTAGATTCAGATGATGCTCCACACCATATATCTGCATTTCTTGTTTTTGTAACACTTTTAACAAAACAGGAAATCTAAACGAGCGCATCCGTCTGCAATTGTTCCCCTATTCCTTGAAAGATGGCGCCTCCAGGTGGCTGAGAAGTTTACAACCCAGCAGCATCCACAGTTGGGCCGAATTAGCAAACAAATTTCTAGCGAAATACTATCCCCCGTCCAAAACAAGAGAGAAAATTGCTGAAATCACAAACTTCTGTCAAGAACCAGGTGAATCTCTTTATGATTCGTGGGATAGGTTCAAAGAATTACAGATATTATGCCCACATCACGGTATGAGTAGCCAGGAACTTGTTATCATTCTTTAGAGGCTTAAATGATTCTAACAAATTGTTGCTAAGTTCCTCGTCTGGAGGAAATTTTATGAAAATGACCGGAGAAGAAGCAGTTGAACTACTGGACCAGATGACCGCCAGTACCAGACAATGGTGTAAAAACAAGGGAAGAGGTGAAGCCAAGAAAGAAACCGGTATCTACAGTATTCCCCCGCAGGATCATGTATCTGCTCAACTAGCTGCACTCACAAAAGTTGTGGAGAAACTAACTCTTAGTCAACCACAACAAAAAAGTTGTGAAGGCAGTGGCCACTTCCCCGTATCTGACTCCCTGTTGCGAAAACTGTGGAGGAGCTCATGAAACCTCAGACTGCGATGGTTCAGGTTGCAACAGGACCCTTGAAGAGGTAAATTGATCAACAACAGACCAGAATCCTTATCGAACTCTACCAAAACAATTGGAGGAGTAATCAACAACCATGGAGGAATTATGATCCACAGTCGAGCAACCAAGGATTCAACCAAAACCGACAACCGCAGTACAACCGACAACAGGAGCAGCCACCAACTCACAGGAGATATGGGCGAGCAATGAAGGCATGATGAATCAGCTTTTAAAACAAGGTCAGGCGATAAATTCAAAATTTCTGAGATAGAAGCCAAAGTTGCTGATCAGGCTACATAACCTCAAATTTAGAGAGACAGATAGGTCAGATTTCCCAACAGCTGGCTCAAAGACCAACAGGGTCACTCCCTAGCCAACTGATCCAAATCCAGGGAGCATGCAAAATCAATAACCCTGAGAAGCGGAAAAGAGCTGGTATCCGATGTCCCTGAACTGAGAAGAAATCTGATGAACAAAAATCTGACAAAGAAGACGTAACAATTCCCAAGGAGAAGGAGTCTCCTGCATCCCTTACTATTAAACCGTCACAGGTTTCATATGAATTCCAATCCCATTTCCTGATAGATTAAAGAAAAAGAATTTGGATGACCAATTTGGAAAATTTCTTAACATTTTTAAGAAATTAACTATTAATATTCCTTTTTCTGATGCCTTAACGCAAATGCCTATTTATGCAAAATTTATGAAAGATATCTTGTCTAACAGGCGATCTTTACAGGAAAATGACACGGTAAAATTGACCGAAAGAGTGTCTGCAGTACTCTTAAAGAAGCTACCACCGAAGTTGGGAGATCCAGGTCTCCCTATCATTCCTTGCGCAATTGAAGACATAAATTGTGGTAACGGGTTATGCGATTTAGGAGCAAGTATTAACTTAATGCCTTTATCTATCTTTAAGAAATTAGGTATAGGTCAATGCTCTCCTACTCCTGTGCAGCTACAACTAGCTGATCGTTCCATAATCCACCCTAAAGGAAAAGTTGAAGATTTAGTGGTTTCTGTTGGCAAATTTATTTTCCCTGCTGATTTCATTGTTATTGACATGAGGAAGATAAAGATGTTCCACTAATCCTAGGTAGACCTTTTATGAGAACTGCAAGAACTTTAATTGATGTTGAAGGAGGTAAAATAATTTTAAGACTTCATGATGAACAGGTAGTTTTTGACATGACCCGGAACATGAAGCGTCCTTCTGATACACAAATCTGTTTTTCGATTGACACTTGACTCTTTAGTACAGGAGACGTTCCTCAGCAAAGATGAAGAAACGATTTTGGAAAGATGTCTTATGGCATCTTGCGAAGCTGATGACGAAAATCCTGCTATTGCTCTCATGGCTGAAGAGTTAAACAAGCATAAGCCATGTTTCCGTTCCTACCAACAAAGATTCGAACCAGTAGAAAGAAACGTAGACAGACCAAAGCCATCCATCGAAAAAGCACCTACAGTCGAAATGAAACCTCTTCCCCCTCATTTAAAATACGCTTTTCTAAAAAAGCCATCTGATCTACCAGTTATTATCTCTTCTAAATTATCAGATGTGCAGGAGAAGCAACTTTTAGGGGTGCTACGCAACATACGACCGCTATCGGTTGGTCGATAGCGGATATCAAAGGAATAAGCCCATCTCTGTGCTCTCATCGAATTATATGGAAGATGATTTCAGGGCATTGGCACAACCACAGAGGCGTCTCAACCCGTTCTAAAAGAGGTGGTCAAGAAAGAGTAATAAAACTACTTGACGCTGGCATTATTATCCAATTTCAGACAGCAAGTGGGTAAGCCCAGTGCAGGTGGTACCAAAAAAGGGCGGAATAACTGTAGTTCCTAACGAGAAAGGTGAGTTGATTCCTCAACGCACTACTACCGGTTGGAGAGTTTGTATAGACTACAGGAAATTGAATACTGCCACACGTAAGGATCATTTTCCCTTGCCCTTTATTGACCAAATGCTGGAAAGGTTAGCAGGTCAAGATTACTATTGTTTTCTAGATGGCTATTCAGGATACTTTCAGATCCCAATTGCTCCAGAAGATCAGGATAAAACTACTTTTACCTGTCCTTATGGAACATATGCTTATAAAAGAATGCCGTTCGGATTATGTAATGCACCAGCTACTTTTCAACGGTGCATGATGGCTATTTTCTCTGACTACATTGAAAAATGTATAGAAGTCTTTATGGATGACTTCTCTGTCTTTGGTTCGACATTTGACACTTGCCTGGAGAATCTTGATCTTATTTTGGCCAGGTGTGAAGACAAATCTAGTCCTGAACTGGGAGAAATGTCACTTCATGGTTCGAGAAGGGATCGTGCTAGGACATAACGTGTCTTCAAAAGGTATTGAGGTGGACCGCGCTAAATTGAGGTAATAGAAAAACTCCCACCTCCTACTACTGTAAGAGGTATTCGAAGTTTTCTTGGACATGTGGTTTTTACAAGAGATTCATTAAAAACTTTTCCAAGATTTCAAAGCCTCTCTGCACTTTACTGACAAAAGATGCTAAATTTCATTTTTCTGTTGAATGTTTAGCAGCTTTTAATTTGTTAAAAGAAAAACTTGTCTCTGCTCCTATTGTGGTATCACCCGACTGGTCCCAACCTTTTGAATCATGTGTGACGCCAGTGATTATGCGGTGGGTGCTGTTTTGTGCCAAAAAATGGATAAAATTCTGAGAGTCATTTATTATGCAAGCCGTACTCTTAATGATGCTCAAAAAATTATGCCACCACCGAAAAAGAATTGCTGGCAGTCTTTGCTTTGGATAAATTCCGTCCATATTTATTGGGTAGTAAGGTTATTATTCATACTGATCATTCTGCCCTCAAGTATTTATTTGCCAAAGCAGATGCAAAACCCAGGTTGATAAGATGGATACTTCTCTTACAAGAATTCGACATAGAGATAAGAGATAAGAAGGTATCCAGAATGTCGTGGCTGACCACTTGTCAAGGATGGAGGGACCAGAAGACGAAAGACCCATAAATGAGTTTTTCCCGGACGGCAGTATTCACAATCCAAACGGCAGGAGACCCTTGGTTTGCCGATATTGCCAATTATCTGGCTACAAAGATCATCCCAGCTGATATGACATATCAGCAGCGAAAAAGGTTCTTTTCGATTGTCAAACATTATTTATGGGATGATCCATTTCTTTTCAAAATCTGTGCAGATGGTATTATAAGGAAATGTGTGCCATAGAGGGAAATCAGAAATATCCTTCTCCACTGCCATTCTAGAGAAACCGGCGGACATCACGGTGCAACCCGTACAGCTGCTAAGGTACTTGAATCCGGTTTCTATTGGAACACCCTTCACAGAGACTGTCATGCTTTTGTGTCTACTTGTGATCGGTGTCAAAGCCAAGGTAACATTTCTCGCCGCAATGAACTACCCTTGAATAATATGCTGGAGGTTGAATTATTTGATGTTTGGGGGATTGATTTTATGGGACCCTCCCAAATTCTTATGGAAATTTATACATCTTAGTAGCAGTCGATTATGTCTCTAAATGGGCGGAAGCCCTTGCTTGCTCTACTAATGATGGTAAAGTTGTGATGAAGTTTATAAAGAAAAACATTTTCACTCGATTCGGTGTTCCTAGAGCAATAATCAGCGATAGTGGATCTCACTTCTACAATCACCAGTTTGATGCTCTCCTGAAGAAATATGGAGTCCGACATAAGGTTGCTCTACCATACCATCCTCAAACGAATGGTCAGCAGATAACAAATAGAGAGCTAAAATGGATTCTGCAAAGACGGTGAGCTCTTCTCGAAAGGACTGGTCCATTAAATTGGATGATGCGCTCTGGGCATACCGTACCGCCTTCAAAACACCTATTGGCGTGTCCCCCTACAAACTAGTTTTTGGGAAGGCATGCCACTTGCCAGTGGAATTAGAGCATAAATCTTATTGGGCTCTAAAGGTGTTAAACTTTGATCTACAACAAGCCGGTGAAAAAAGGAAGTTCCAATTGACTGAGCTGGAAGAACTTAGGAACGACTCTTATGAGAATGCAGTGATTTATAAGGAGAAGACCAAGCGTTGGCACGATAAGATGATTGCCAAGCGAGAATTCAAAGCAAGAGATCAGGTCCTTCTTTATAACTCCAGACTTAAGTTCTTCCCAGGTAAGTTAAAATCTTTTGGTATGGACCATTTACAATAATATCTACCTCTCCATATGGAGTTGTCGAATTGGACAATAAGAAAGGAGGATCATTTAAAGTAAATGGCGCTCGAATAAAATTATTTCTGGGAACAACGTTAGACAACGAAGAGGCTTCTGCGCTTCTTCTCAAAGATCCAGTCACAACTTAAAACACTCAGGTACGGTCTAGCCAAAGACCATAAAGAAGGGCAGCTTGGTAGGAGGCACCCTACTATCTATCTTTTTAAATCTGTATTGTGCTTATATTTTGTATTTAATTTTATTAAAAAAAGAGAGTGAAATAAAAAGAAAGGAGAGAGAACGAGGAGAATTAACTTGAGTTCTTCTGGCTGTTTAGAATATTTATTCAGGAACATCTTGCACATCTATACAGCCGAACTCAAGTGTGGGGGAGCTACACTACACATTCTGCATAAATCTGGGGAGTACACTATCTTTACCTTGCTCTTTAAATTTTCAATATTTCCTATTACCATGCTTTGTGATCATTACACAGGTAGTTTGCATGCCCTGTTATTTTAATTCTTTCTATGCAATGAGGGCATTGCTTTGGTTCAAGTGTGGGGGAGATATAATAATCAGAAAACTTGCTCTTAAGTTGGTCTCTTTTTCGACACTGTGTTTAAATTTGTTAAGTGATTAATAATCAAAGAAGGAGTCATATAGGGAGTAATGCCGGTGTTAACAGGTTTAAAGGGTACGTACTAAAAAAAACACTCTGCTCCTTACTCAATGCTAAAAAATTCTGAGGAAATTATCATTTGGATTTTTGTTTTGACTTTGGGCCTGGATTTGATTTGGAAAGAAATGGTGGAAAAAGAACAAGGCAAGGTACTCCTCTGATCCATACAGGCATATTCTGATCCTAAACAGGCCTCGTCCACTCGGTTATTAAGATCTTAGGGGTGCTTCATCACCCGGCTACCTAAGGTACTCGGTATCTGGGATAGTAGACCCAAAACCGCTACAAGGGTGGAGAGAAAAGTCTGAGGTAAAAGAAAAATGAACTTCAAAATTGAAGTATATGTGCATTCTGTACGAAAATGATAGAAACTTCTTCATGGATCATGAGTATGTGGCATTGAAAGGTATAATGGAATAAGATTTTACTTCATGCCCCTTGTCGTTCAAAGGAAAAGAAAATGGTGGATTGGCTCAGGGTTAAAAGCAGAATTCTCATGGTACTGCTTCTCTTTCTTTTGTAGGTTTTCAGAGTTATTCTCAGAAATGGAGAAATATTTCTAATAAATTTAATGTTATTAGTACCCTTTTAAAATCTGAAAAGATTGGCAATTACCTCTTCTGTGCTCTCCTTACTTGATTATTGTTTGTTTAACTTGTTTAAACATTATGTCAGAAAGATTTGCTTGAGGACAAGCAAAAGATAAGTGTGGGGGAGTTTGATAAGTGAGAAATACATAGACATTTAAGGGTTTAATTTACCTTGTACTTACTTACTTTCAGGATAATATTACTCACTTATCGTATGTTTTTCCTCTAGTTATGTTTTATTGATTATCTCACAAATTTATTGGTTAAACATGAGGAAAACCAAGCTAGGAGCATAGTACACGAAGAGACGAACGCGTAGGCGAAAACGGGGATCAAATTGGAGCTAAAACGAACATTTTAGAGGCAAAAGACCCTTGGTCCGGACCAGTGTCCGGATCAGCTGGTCCGGACCAATACATTCCAGCGCAGAACCGTACAAAAATCGACATGGTCCGGACTAGTGTCTGGATCAACTGGTCCGGACAAACATGCCAGCGCGCCAGAAGAAGGAAATCGACATGGTCCGGACCACACTGGTTCGGACGGTGGTCCGGACATGTCTAAATTGACAACGTACAGAGCATGTCGATGGGTGTGAATTGGTATAATATAATTTACCAATTCACACCGACACCCCCTTCATTTCTACCCCATTTTCACTATAAATAAACCTATAACCCCCCATTAAATCACATCTCATTCCACCTCCAAACTTATGCCATTTTTCCTCCATAAAATCTCCATTTTCTCTCCAAAAATCATACATCTCATCTACATAATCTCCACATAAATCCTCACTTCATCTCATCTCATAAAAACATTCCATTTTCCATACCGTTGTTCTGTCTAACCTCCGTCCAAATATTATCAGTTAAATCTATTCAGTTTTAATGTTTGTCGTACTTACGCTGTTTGTTTTTATAATTATGTGTGAGTAATAACTTTAGCCTCCCGGGTTGGGAAGCAAGCTTATTTTATACAATCGTGTTACATATATTTTCTACTATAATCTGTTCAAGCAATATTTTGATTCTCGTTCTTAATGCGCTTTAATATTCAGGCCAATTATTAAAGTGATATTTGTAGTTCTCTTGTTAAAATGCGGTGCTGAGACAAGGTTCTAGACAGAAGAAGTCAAAACGGGTTAATGACTAGAAGCGAGGTTCGCCTATAGGTTAATCTGTCTCCAACAGGAATTGTTAATAAAGCGATTAATTTATAATAACTTGGGCAAGGATTGCAGCTTGTTATTTAAATTAATCAGGGTTTATTGTACAAGGACCGGTCAACGAACTAATTAAAATTCCTGAGTTTATTGCTAAAATGGTAGAAGTTTATAGTAATATAATTGGATATAATAGGTGAGCAGAACAACCCAGGGTGCTTCTTAAAAACAAAAAAGTTTTATAACTGCTATTATTATTCTGTTTTGATTAACTGTTATTTTTACTGTTTTGTTTACATTAAGTGTTAAACCACAATCTCCCTAAAAAAGTGATAAGTTTCTATTCAACAGCCTAATTAGAATTCTCAGTTAATTTACCCTATCAGTTAAACCACAGCAAGGTCCCCAAGAGTTCGACACCCCACAATTCCACTATTCCGTAAAACGATTAGGTACACTGCCTAGGTTGAAGAAGTAGTCACATATGTTTACAACAAAACTCCCGATAACGGTTAGAGAACCGAATTGATTTAATCCACAAAACAAATAATAGGGGAAGTATATAAGTAACCTCTATTTAGAGGATTGATAATTGTTCAAGACATGAACCTTAAGAGAAGTAAAGAATGGTAAGGGATCACCAAACCCCCTAGAAAGATAGTTGACCTACAATGAGAGGATCCGACTAATATAAACAATGTCCTGAACATGAGAGTATTCGATAAGTTGGGTAAAACCTTAAATCTGAGAATACTAGACATTGAGAAATTTCCTAATCTATTAGATGTTATTGAGAGAGTACTTCTAGGCTAACACATGAGATTGTGAAATAACTCCGAGAGAGGAGTTTTGGGAATTTGATTAGTCCGGTAGAGATACAGACACTTGAGTATTTGATTGAGAACTTGATTGAGTATTTGAGAATTTGAGTATTTGAAGAGCTAAGTGTATAGCTCTGTTTGTATTTGTAAGCCTGGTGGTGAGTCTTGTGTATGACTCTGCCCGGAGGTCATGGGCAATGACTTAAAAGATGCCTTTGAGTAATTGATTGATATTAAGTATTTGATTGAGATTGAGAGTTTGAGTATTGATTATTGAGTTGAAACTTGAGGGACTTGAGAAATTGATTTTGAGTAGAGAATTGAGCTTGAGTATTGTAGAACTTGATTGATGTTGTGAGTACTAGTAACCCAAGAGTATGGGTAAGATAGTAATTGAGTGACCAAGGCATTAGTGTGGTAGAAACCCTCAAGGCCTAAGAGTATTTATTATGACTAACAAACTTGTGTGTTGGTTATTATTGTATTCCTTGTTTGAATACTTGTATGTGAGCATGTTGACTGAATTAAAATGAACCGCATGTTCTCGACCAAATAGTCGGCGTACCCCCATTAGCACGTGGGGTATGCGAATTTCATATGCAGCAATTTTGCTGAGCCCCTAGGGGCACCGTTTTTATTTTCCAGGTACTCGAAGCCGAACACGTTCGATAGTAGGACGGGGTTGCTATGTAATCATGGGTAGTTGTTTAAGAAGTTGTATTAATTTGTATTGTAAAGGTTGTACTATAAGACCGACTTGTATCGGCATGTTTGAGGTTTGTAGAGACTCGGTATAGTATTGAATTAAGGTTGTATTTGAATTGTGATTGATCAAGGAACGGAATGTATAGTTTGGTTTGTAGTACTCGGTATACTCAAGTCATCAGACCGATATGGTATTTGGATATTGCAGTTGTATTGTTAGTTTTGATTGGATATGGCCTTGTTAGTCACGAGGGTGACTAACGGCATTGTATCACCCACTGCTGGAGTAAGAATTTCCGCTGCATTATTATTGGTAATTGAGATGGATTAGGAGATAATGATTGGATTAGCAGTAAGAGTGTTACAAAAAGTGGTATCAGAGCGATATGGTCTAAATACCAAGTTTAGGAAAATACCGAGTTAGGAATTATAGACTTAGGGCTAAGGGTTGAGTGTTAGCGTGTGAGGTACGCTGGTTAGGAACTCCCGGGTGAACCGGAAACCTACAATAACCAATCCCGCCCTCCTTATCCCCCGCTATAAATTTGGGATAAGAACGCCAGAGAGATGGAAAGACCTCTACACTCGGGAAAACCCGATCTGGCAGTTGTAAATGACACTTGTAAGAGAAAGAACCTGACATACGGTAGATTCTGAGAACCGGAAATCCCGAAGACGGTTCCCATTTGAATGATAATAACCGCGCTTAATAGTTGTAGATTGAGAAACCTAACCAAAGGATAGTGAAATTTGTGGCACCATGGGGCGACGTGCTATGCAGTCGCGAGAACCATGCGTAGCCAGCAAGAAGGAAAGCAACCGCGCAACGACAGGAAAAAACGGAGTAACAAAACCCGAGACAAGAGAGTCTGCGGACTGTAACACTTGATAATGCCGTCAATGGTATACAACCAACTAAGGAGTTAGACAAGGTTGGATAACTCCGAACCTACAATGCCAAATGGCTGTAATAACCGAGTGATATAGCTCAGACAACTACAGGAGCAATCATACACCATTAGGACTACGACGTAGTTCTTAAGGATAAGTCAAATCTCGGTAACCACATAAAAGTTTGGGAACGAGCAACGAAGTAAGGTACATAGAGTACCTCAAGGATCGGGAAAGCACCCGAATTAATGACAATCACGTCAAGAACACTGAGAAGCCACTCAGGGAATTGATCACGAAGATCAAAAAGGGGTGGAAGATCCAATAAAACCACCAAATACGGATGGAAACCATACCGTCATCCGTATATGTTAACCTGAAAACCGACCTACCCGCGCACTTGCCACGGCAAGTACAGCAACAACATGGCTATTTTGAAAACTTTTGACTACCAGCAAGTCCCTACTAAAGTACCACCATGAAGATGGAAGCAATTATAGGACCATTATTCCTAAGAGCTTGAAGAACCAAACCTTGGAAGGGCCCGACGGCCCAACTATCATATTAACGAACACACTAGTCAGTGAGAAGCTAGACTTGGCCAAGACCTCACACATGGCAACGCCATGAAGATTTTCTTTCAAACTCTAGATTTTATTTCAAAACTCAAAAATTTTCGTTCTAAACCACAAACTTTTCTTTTTAAACCACAGATGTTGAAAACCCAACCAGAGAATCACGGTAAGTTATCATAGAATGATACAAGAGGAGTTGACAATAGAATACTACACCTAGGCGTGTGATGAGCAATACGAGTGTACCCAAATACAGGATGTGGGACGACCGCACTCCAAAGGAGCTTACGGGCCTGACAGACCCTTTTGTGAGTTAGTCAGGTAAGTGGTAACGTACCAATAAGGTACCCCACGTATGTATACATGTAGTGTACGAAACACGGGAAGTAGTCAGCTCCGTTCTACGGACCATAAGGTAAATTCAAACCGAAACAGTTGGACACCTTGAATGATCGAAGAACCTAGATAAGCTTACAAAGCTAAAGGAGTCAAGAATTCACTCCAGGAGAACGATTAAGAGTTAGGAAGTGTGGGAAGCACTAGTAATTGAGCAAAGACATCAGATATGTCTCAAGGATATTGAAGTAAAGCATATTAGCTGGAATGAATACCCAGTCTAAACAACAAGGCAATATACCAGAGTGATCATAAAGGGTACCGGAGAATACCGTTTATCACCGTAGAGGATATCAAACCAGTCAAAAACATAAGAGGAGCACCCATGGTCTACCCTAAGGACGGGAGACGTTGTAACCCTAAACAGGACAAATTGAGATCTAGAACCGTAATGCGGAGTAAACTGAACATACTCAAAGGTTAGCCAAAGGTAGTGGCATAACTTAGCAACACCTAGGAGCAGTCCTTGAAGGGTGTCGGAAACGTGATAAGAGCACAAGAACTAGAATGAATACTCAGTTAAAATACCGAAGGGACCCCACCAAACGGTGAAATACCCTAAGTTGCCATAAGGCAACCGGATATTACTTGAAGGGTCTCTAATGAACGGAACCGTGATGCGATGATCCTATCATGGAGCCCAGTAACACCTCCAAACCATTCGATAATATACGGAGAAGCAATGCTTGAGAACAGCCTAAGATGAGCAGAGCTCTAGGCAACGTGGCTAGTATGCCAGGAAACCACTACAATACATAATCCAAAGGTTGCAAACCTAATGAGAACCATAAGGAAAATGGGTAATAACTAGCACGCGAGAATACCACTCGTTACTATGAGATCGCAAGAGCGACAAACATATTCCAAAGAAGAGGATGTCATCAGTAAATGTCCGAAAATACACCTCTTCCAGAACTACTAATGTAGTGAAGCTTGAGCATATAGCCATTGCCAAGCAATAACTTGAATAAGATGAAATGGAAGAAAACTTTGATGACTATTGACAAAAACTGAATAGTAATCGGTCTAGAAGAAATACGTGAAGTATAAACGGGAAGTGTAAAGTAAATAACGCTCAATGAGCTTAGTGATATAAATGGTAAACCATGGCATAGATGGTGGAAATACATGAGTAGAAGCTAATGCAATAGCGGACGCCATGGAAACCTAGTCGTAAATAAATACGAACATGGTGCGCAGTAAGCGACCAATGTACCTCAGTAATCACACAATGCTATGGAGTTGTTAAATACGGGATGGCAGACAGACTAGGCAACAAGCTAGGAGTCTGCACCAAGTGATGAAGTACCCCACAAAGGAAGCAATGGTCATTCCTATTGCAATCGCATAAGATATTTACTGCCAAGGGTTTACGCCTCTGCGCTCTATAAGATTGAGTGTTTTGGTATTGCACTTGTGCAATTAATGATCTAGTGAGATAGCTAGGAATATGGGAAAATGTTAATCGTGGTAAATTCTTCATTTCACCAACGAACATGGCATAAGCCCGTTAAGCGAAAACTTAGAAACAAACTGTGCGGCCTAAGGCAAAAGAAGCACGAAGGGTGTGGAACACACCAACAATCACAATACGTGAATTCCATCAAAGGACCGACGCATAGAAAATGTAAGGTCATGCAAGTAAAGAACACTTGTACAGAACTAGATGAACTGAGCATAATTCAGAAGCCACCGACAACTAAGGAAGCACTACCTGCTAAGTAGTAGCTTAACCTCAACCGACAATAAGTCGGAGGAACCTAGTGAATAATCACGAAAGTACACAATAGTATGTACATAGATTCCAAAGAGCTGGATAGAAAACCTGAAACTCATCGAGTTCGCGTACGGTAAAGAAATACCACGCTTGATTGATAAACCTTATTCCCATGATAAAAAGGGATAAAAGGGTAATGTATAACTTATTAAGAATAACGAGAAGGGCGAACAAACCCAAGTTATCAGGGTCACGCAGCAGAAGCTAGTGGGCCCAGAATTCTAACGTTTAATATACCTAGTGAATGAATGGCTTATTATCAAAGCCTTGAAGCCTCTTAGGCTAGAACCTAACCCAGTTATGAGTTAAACAAACTCCAACGAGAATTCTTGGTACAGGGACTAACCAACAATATGGTTAAGACCCTTTGACCGGAATTCATTGTATAATAGCCCGCATGGAAGTTAAAACACTCCATGACGGCTGAATGCCTTCGACCTATGTCCAATGTTGACACATGGTAGATTACATGGGCGTAATCCCTTTTTAAGGGGGGTAGAGCGAAAACCACCAAGTGTATGTTTTACGTAATAGTGCGTAAACTACAATGCGCATAGCGCAAAAGAATTTGTTTTGATGATTGATACTTATGTTACATAAACATTTATATTCACTCATTGTGTAATTGTGGTTAATTGTGAGATTTGAAGTGGAAAGGAGTAGAGAAACTCCAGGGGAATGAGAACCCCGATTGGTAACAGTATAAATCAGTATGAAACCGATGTTGAGCCTAGTGGGAATTGAGTTCCCTAGGTGATTTGATTTGGCTTGATTGGATTTGATTCGATTTGTGAAATATTGGAGGATAGAGAATTAATTGGAATTATGCTCTTGAACTTCCTAGGTAAGTATTTGGAGATAAATGGAGTAACAATTAATGAGATGATTAGTAAGTGAGTAAGATTAATGAGTGATTATGACTAGAAAGATTAAGAAGATAGAAAATGAAATTAATGCTTGACTATATGATTGTGTGAATTGAGGTGGGAGGTGGAACTTGATTTGCTAGCGATCAAGGGAAACCGAACACAAATTGGGGTGGAAGGATAGTTCAACACCAATGCTGATCACATTGGGGTTGAATGACTTATGAAGCTCCCTATAAGTGGCCACAAGTAATCACACTAGCAATAGGTGAAACTAACACAAATTGGAATTTAGAGTTGTATTGAGTTTTCAAAATGAATTTCCCAAACTAATTTTGACACAAATGGTTTTCTTCAAACTTGAGAATGAGGATTTTTTTGAAACCGCTCCCATAGGTGCTAGTTGGACCTTCTCATGGTTAGGCACCGGTATCGGGTCGAACCCGGGGAGTAAGGCTAGTTGTGAGCCGGTGGGAGTGATGATTAGTTTTGAAACCATTACAACGGACGAGCAACAGTACTAAGTGACCAGTAGGACGTTTGTAGTGTGTGTTTTGTATTTTTCCAAGGGCCGCCGGATATGAGTAGTCCAGTCAGGGAAGAATACCCAATTTGGAGCCTAAGGATCTCTAGATGTACAAATGAATTTGATCAGAACCAAAGGACCGTAGGGCCAGAGAGCGTAAGTGCCCAAAGTCATGACGGCCGTGAACCAGAAAGCATAAGTGTTCAAAGGTGACTGGTACCTGAGAGATCACTCGATATGGGGGAGGACTTAGTGCCAAATTGTCTGCGGATGGACCCCCATGGAGAGATTGGAAAGGATATTTTTAATTGTTACGCATGCAGTGACATGTTGTTCGAATATGTGGTATGTATTGAATCAGACTGTTGGAGTCTGACAGGTTATAGAGAGATTATAACCTTTCGCATTGAGTACTTAGGTGACTAACGATCTTAGATTCACCAACTTTGAGGGCAAAGTTCTTTAAGGGGGGTAGATTGAAATACCATGAACTTAATTAGGGTGATTAAATTACTCTAATATAATATGAGGGCCTATTAGTGCCTAAAGAATTTTGGTAAAGAAAAGAGAAAAAACTTAAAAAGCAAAAAACGCTAAAATGAGCGTTATGTGACCATAGGAGGAATACGACCTCAACAAGGGTCTTAGATGAATTTCCAAGGCTTAATAATGTCTAATTAATATACGGGAACAATTCCCGAAGAAAACGGATCCATAAAATGAATTAAAAGCGCTAATAAAGCTTTAGTGCACGTTTTTCGAGAAAACCCGAAAACGTGACTTTGAGTGGTCAAATGGACCCATAAAAATTATAGTCAACCAAATAACTATAAATGAACATTAATGGAAGCTAAAATACCATTAAAATTAATTAAACGAGAAAATTCAGGAAAACGGGTTCCAGTGAGTGAATAGCGTAAAAACTAGAACTTGTGGGGCTGTTAGTGTAATAAAACCAAAATGACTTCCCCCACTTGCAAATAAAAATCAGAAAACCCATGTGTGAGGATGTGGGTCACGATTCCCTCCCTCTCTTATTTGCTATTAGTCACTAGAAGACAAAAAGAATAAGTAAAAAAGTAACAAAAAGCAAAAAGCAAATATACACCTCACTCCCCCTCTCTCTCCTCTATTTTTCTGATTTTTCCCATTCCTTCCCCTCTTCCAGCGTGAGCTTCCCTCTCTCTCTTCTCCCTCTGATTTTCTTCTTCTTCCTCACTCCAAAGGAGAGCTTACATGGCTACTCCACCATTCATTTGCTTGCCCAAGCCCCATTCAAGCTCCAAATGTAAAATAAATTACATATTAGAACTCTCCTCACCAAGAGCTTCCATTCCCGCTTTTAAAAATTTCAAAATGATGAACTTCATCTCCATGGGTATATCCCATTTGAAGAGAAAGCTAGAGATTCTTGAATCTTGGAGTCTCCTCTTCCATTTAAGGTAAAAATTCCAAGGAAAATCTCATCTTGTTCCCATCTTTGGTCTTGGCTTATTTTGCCACATTCTCATGCCTTGCTCTTTCCTTGTTTGAGCTTCTTTCCAAGCCTTCAATGGTGGTTGGGAGCTTCTCTTTAATTCATGACCAAAAGCCCATCTTAGGGTTTCAAGGTAATTCCTCATTTTTATGCCCTAAGCACCTCTCCTTGTAACCTAGCTTAATTAATAAGTCGAGGAGTAATGGTTAGAGCCTAATTCCCCATTTGAATGTTGATTTTGAGGTTGGCCAGTAATTGGCCAACATGGCCAATTTTGATCAAGAAAGAGAGAAGGAGGAGATTGGAAAAGCATAGAGGAAATTATGAGCTTAAGGTAAGAAACTCATCTTAATGTTCATTTTGATTGTTTTAGAACTTGGGATGGGTAATTAAAGGAATGAAACTGCAAACGGTTTTTTTTATATATATTAAAAACTACGAAATTAATCCTAGAAATTAATAAATAAAATAAACCTACGGGTTGCAAAATAATTCCCGGTCGTAGCAGTAAAAGTAATATGAGCAACCGGGGTATCGAACCAGGGGACTAAAAAAGTAAATCTAATCCTAGCAAAAGCTGTAAATCGGGGGAAATTGTTGATCAATAAAATTAAGAACAAGCAAAGAGTGACTGATAAAAATATATCGAAAGCGGAACTCCGGGTTCAGGTGGTCTTTCCTAGTTAAGTCTTACAGTTCTATTACCAGTTGATTAGGGATAGGGTTCGGCAAATTTTGACAAGTTTCTAAAAGACTAAATCCTAGCCGATTAGAACTCCACTGTGTAGAACGCGACAGATTAAATCATAAACCTATCACTACTAACGCAGAGGGATTAAGCATACAAATTAAAATTGCATCTGAAGGTTAACTCATCAATCAGATTAAGCTATCCACAGATTAACAGATTATAACGACCTAGTTGTCAATCACGGATCAGATCTTGACAACTTTCGCAAGCTAAAATAAAAATAGCAAGTTTCATTGATAGCGCAAACAATATTTATAATTTGAAACAAACCCCTGATAGATCCCAAATCAACTAATAATAATTCTGCAAAACTAAACTATTTACAACCACCATTCCCCGGAGTTTAATCCCTTAGCCGAGCATATCAAAAGAGGAAACAACTAGAGGAGAAGGAGTAGAAATCATCTCTATGTCGAATCCAAAGATTGCTAGTTGTAGGGTTGAACAAAGTGGAGAAATTGATGCAGAAATTCTCCTTGGTTGCACCTTGGTGTTGCAACAACGGATGGAGAGGAGGAACTAGGTCGCGGCTCTCTTCTAAATTCTGAATCCTGAATGTTGAATGGATGAGTGGATGAGTTTCTCTCCAAAGTCTTTCATATTTATAAGTGTAATTGAAGACTCTTTGTTTGCTCCTTGATGACTCATTTTACTTTCCTTCGGTTTCGAAGTAAATGGAGGCCCTTCAGTTGATTCATAATTTAAGTTACTCTTTTCAATTTACTTCCGTCATCAATAAGTTATGGAAAACACTACAGTTACTATCTTCAATTAACTCCCTTCATCAATAACCTTTGGAGTTACTTTCTTTTATATTTCCAATCTTCCCCCTTCTCCTTCTCAGTCCTTTCACGGCAGTCTCGTAAATATATTATATAAATATATCGCACCGGACACAACTTTGACAGGGTCCAAATTCTTCATATGAGCTCCGATTTGTTCCCCGTTTGCGGCGTTGGAAAGCTTGTGAGGAGATATATGCATTTTTAACATCATTTCCTGCTTTTAAAATATAAATTTGCATCAGTTTTTGCCCAAGGTAAGAGTCATGAAAAGCATACGATAAGTGTGAGAAGGCGTATAAAAATGCTACATAAAATAAGAATTTAGCACCTATAAATCATATCAATTTCACACTTATCAGAAACCAAAAACTTGTGCTAGTAATGTGTTTGGTTGATATTTGAGAGAATTTGTGAATTTGTGTTGATTTATGGCCTGAGTGCCATTGCATTTGAGTTTGTGAGCTATATTGTTGATTTGGTGAATTTTGGTTTTACTTGAGTGCTGGTAGGACCCTTCATGGGTGTGGCCAGATTAGGATTGATTTGCATGAGAGTTGAAGAGTTTGGATATGTAAAGTTTATGGAGAAGTTATGGCAAAATTTGTGTAGAAATTAGGTGTTCTTAGATGACTTAATGTATTGGAGAGGTTAGGTTTTCATGGTGCTGAGTAGAGTTGATTAGTAACCTTGAAATGGAAGTTTGAGGATGGATTGAAAAGATGCAAAAATCTGTAGCATAATTGGGGTTGGCACCTTAGAATTTCTAGAAAAAGAGTTAGAGTGCAAACCTTGGTAATGGAGGATGGACTTGGGTATAGATAATGCAATTGTCTAGGAATGAATTGGAATGGTCAAACGGAGTTAGAACAAAGTGGTAAACTATCAAGAAGAAGTAGAAATGCACAAGTGTGAGGATTAAAATTGTAGAAGTTGAGCAAGGATTGGGTGGTGAATTGGACCAATGGTTTAGGAGTGTTCAAAGAGTGTTTTGGGTGTTTAAACTTGTAGAAAACTTATGGGAAGATTATGGAAAGATAGAGGGTGGTTTAAGGGCTGATTTGGAGTTGAAACTTTTAAGGAATAGCAGTTTTTAGTAGGGTCCGGGACCTAGGTTGAGAACAAGGTCCCGGACCACATCAAAAAAGGCCCGAGAGTGAAAACAACAGGTGGTCCGGGACCTAGGTCCATGGCCAAGTCCCGGACCAGGTAGAAAATGTGGCCGAGAGTACAAGAATGTATTGGTCCGGGACTTTGGGTCCGGACCATGTCCTGGACCACCCCCAAGAATGCACCGAGAGTAGTTTTAAGGCTTTAAAACATGGGGGATTGATTGGAATTGGTTTTAGATGATGTTTAGGAGTTGTTTGGTGACATTTATAGGTCCTAAGAAGTATAAACAAGTGTTGGAAGTAAGTGAGAAGTAAGTGTTTAAATTGACAAGAGTAAAACTGAGATAACGGGATAACAGGGTAAGTACGGGAGTAGTAATTATTTACGTACCGTATAAGCTTGGTATTAATAGCAATGTTTGAAACATTATCAGAGGATCGTGTGTGAACCGAGCAATGTGAGGTGACACGGTAAAAGTTAAACCATGGTGTAAGGTATGATTTTCTCATGCCCGTATGCTAACGGAGTTACTCTGATTTGTGTGCTTGTATGATTGTGTGATCACCTAAACAAGATAAATGCACGAATCGGATTGTTTGCATTATCTTGTGCTTGAATTGTATTGTTCCTTGTTGAATTGCTTATTGAATTTGAAGTTTGTATAATTCATGAAATGTGTGATTGTGGATGAGGTGTTTGAATGTGATTGTGTACTATAGTTTGACTCATAGTTGAATCTTGTTTGATTAGGGACTCGAAGAAAGAGTCAAGTTGTGTGTTAATGAAAATGTGGTAACACACTAAAACTATCGAACTAAGAAACGATAATGTAAACCTATAAACTCACTAGAATGTGAGAAAGTGTACGGGAACTAGTAAACTCCCGATAACAGTTAGAGAACCGAATTAATTTAATTCACAAAACAAATAATAGGGGAAGTATATAAGTAGCCTCTATTTAGAGGATTGATAATTGTTCAAGACATGAAGCTAGCCTTGAGAGAAGTAAAGAATGGTAAGGGATCACCAAACCCCCTAGAAAGATAGTCAACCCATAATGAGAGGATCCGACTAATATAAACAATGTCCCGAACATGAGAGTATTCGATAAGTTGGGTAAAACCTTAAATTTGAGAATACTAGACATTGAGAAATTCCCTAAGCTGTTAGATGTTATCGAGAGAGATACTTCTAGGCTAATCCATTAGACTGTGAAATAACTCCGAGAGAGGATTTTTGGGAATTTGAGTAGTCCGGTAGAGATACGGACACTTGAGTATTTGATTGAGAACTTGATTGAGTATTTGAGAATTTGAGTATTTGAGGAGCTAAGTGTATAGCTCCGTTTGTATTTGTAAGCCCGGTGGTGAGTCTTGTGTATGACTCTGCCCGAAGGTCATGGGCAATGACTTAAAAGATGCCTTTGAGTAATTGATTGAGATTGAGTATTTGATTGAGATTGAGAGTTTGAGTATTGATTATTGAGTTGAAACTTGAGGGACTTGAGAAATTGAGTTTGAGTAGAGAATTGAGCTTGATTATTGTAGAACTTGATTGAGGTTGTGAGTACGAGTAACCCAAGAGTATGGGTAAGATAGTAATTGAGTGACCAAGTCATTAGTGTGGTAGAAACCCTCAAGGCTTAAGAGTATTTATAATGACTAACAAACTTGTGTGTTGATTATTATTGTATTCCTTGTTTGAATACTTGTATGTGAGCATGTTGACTGAATTAAAATGAACCGCATGTTCTCGACCAAATAGTCGGCGTACCCCCGTTAGCACGCGGGGTATGCGAATTTCATATGCAGCAATTTTGCTGAGCCTCAAGGGGCACCGTTTTTATTTTCCAGGTACTCGAAGTTGAACACCGTTCGAGAGTAGGACGGGGTTGCTATGTAAGCATGGTTAGTTGTTTAAGAAGTTGTATTAATTTGTATTGTAAAGGTTGTACTGTAAGACCGACTTGTATCGGCATGTTTGAGGTTTGTAGAGACTCGGTATAGTATTGAATTAAGTTTGTATTTGAATTATGATTGATCAAGGAACGGAATGTAAATGTAACACCCCATCTACTAATCACGCCATTACCTCTTAAACTGTCACAATTACTAATAAACTCGCAGTGGAACTCTAAATATAACGGAGGGTGATACAACGTTGTTAGCCACCCATATGGCTAACCAGGCTTATTTCCACATACAGTAACGGTCTGATGAACTGGAACAACCGAATACACAATACAAATATAATACTCAACTCACTTCTTTACTATACCGAGTCTACAATATATGGATGCCGACAACATATTCGGTCTTGCACCTCTTTCAATACATAAGTAATTAAATCTAACTACCCATGCAACCCACCGACCCCATCCTACTCTCGAACGGTAACATCTTCGGTGTACCTGAAAAATAAAAATGTTGCCCCTAGGGGCTCAGCTTAACGCTGCATATGAAATTCGCATACCCCGAGCGCTAACCGGGGTACGCCGACTACTTTGTCGGATATACATGGAGTTCATTTTAGTCAAACAACATGCATCATAGCAATACAATATATATGTATATTACTCAAGGAATCTACATCCAATCACAGAACACAATTCCTAACTAACATAACAAGGTTGTTAGTTGTATCGGTTTACTCTTAGGCCTTGAGGGTTATACCTCACTATGCCTTGTTTACTTATTCAATATCTCACCCGCTCTCTCGGGTTACGTATTCATATACACACCCATTCTCTTGGGCTACTCGTACTATACTCACCATTCTCTCGGGTTACTTATACTCATTATCTCACCCACACTCTTGGGTTATTTATACTCATTATCTCACCCACACTCTTGGGTTATTTATACTCAAGCTCTTGTAGATTCTCGAGACACTACAGGTCTACTACGTCACGCTTGTTACTCTTAATACATACTTAGGCCAAAACTCATGGCTCTCGAGCATAGTCTTACTTCCCCGGTTTCGACCCAACTCTGGTCTAGCATGGTGGGAAGGTTCAACTAGCTCACGGAACTCTCTCTCTTAGTTCCTAACTCTTTTACATAGGTCCGACTACTCTCGGACTACTCTCATTCCCATACACTCCTCTCTCGGAGTTATAATATATTATGTATATTAGACTAGAAGCATCACCCTCGATGTTTCTAATGACTTTGGGAACATTACTTAAGTTCGGTTAGTCTTAGGTTTTAAGAGTTACTCATACATTCCACTTACTCATACTTCCGGTTATTATCTTAAATCGGTAAAATCCTCATATAGGAGGTCGACCATGTCTCAAGGGAGCTACTAATCCCTTAGGTCTCTTTTACCTTCTTTACTAGTTCACATCTTCAAACTATCTTTAATCCTCTTGAAGGAGGTTCACTTAACTTTCCACTCTTATTTGTTTTGTGGATTGTCTCAGTATGGTTTCTAACCGTTATCGGGTATTTACTCAACCCGTACTTCTCCTCGCATTCTAGGGAGTTCATATGTTTGCGTTATCGTTATACTTTAACGGATGGTTTGTGTATTTGCACGTTTTCTTTATCATAAGCATCGACCCGATCTATGGGTCTCCAGCCAAGCGTTGCTCATTATGAGTCGGTCTTTACTCTATGTTAGACCACACCGGCATACAAGTATGTTAGCTCATTCAACATACAACAAAGACATACATAATCAACAAGGGATTATTTTCATGCTTTAGTCTTGATTAAGCCGGCACACAAACACACAAATCAACGTAACTCGGTTAGCACGCGGAGTATGAGAAAATCATACCTTTCACCGGGGTTTTTACTTTTACCGTGTCATCTCACCATGCTCGGGTCACGCACGATTCTCTGATAACGTTTCAAACATTATTATTAATACTAGGCTCATACGGTACATAATAAAATGCTACTCCCGTACATACCCTGTTATCCCGTTATCACGGTTTTACTCTTGTTAACTTGAGTTCTCACTTCTCAATCACTTCTAACACATTCTTACACTTCCTAGGGCCTTTACATGTCACCAAACAAGGCCTTAACATCTTATAACATCATTAACATTCAAACCCCCATCTTTAGAAACCTTAAAAACACTTTCTGTAGGGTTCTGGGGGTGGTCCGGGACTTGGTCCCCACCTTAAGTCCCGGACCAATGCTGGTCTTAACTCTCGCCATATTTTTGAAGTGGTCCGGGACCTTATACATCTGTTAAGTCCCGGACCAAACCTGCACTCGAACTATCGGCATGAATTTCAATATGGTCCGGGACCTTGTCCATATCTCTAGTCCCGGACCAGGTGCAAACTTCTATCCTCAGCTATTATTTAAGGGGTGTCCGGGACTGGGCAGGGACTTAAGTCCCGGACCTATCAAACTGAAAAACTCTTGGGGGTATTTTAGGGGGTGGTCCGGAACATGGTCCTAGACCTAGTCCCGGACCCTGCTACAGATTTTACAGATTTGGCATTCCAAATCTGTTACAACTCCATTCTTCCACCATTTGATTTCCCAATCTTTCCCACTTATAATCCCATGTTTTAGCACCTAATTACCCACCTAAACCACCTTAAACTAAGCACAAGTGCACTCACAAACTCTAGTTAATTTCACTTAAAATTCACTTACACTTTCATAACTAGTTTTCTTGTTTTTTACTTCCTGTAACAGATTTTGGAACCCTCTTCTTACCATTCAAACTTCCATCTTTAATGCCATTCCCAGCACTCATATGACATTATTTTTACACCTAACACACTCTCCTCTTAGTTTGGTTTTCAAACCATTAATCACACACTTAACAGCTCTTAAACACACCTAGTTTCTTCCATTAAATGAAACACCCAAGTCCATACTCTCCTAGGCAATTTTTGACAGCACTTGCCTACTTCCCAAACATTTTCACCACAATTAAATCAGCTCATAACCACTTCTTCACCCCTGTTTTGTTTAGGCATCAAAAACACATCAAATTCCCATTGTTCACACAAATAAACTAGCATAGTTCCCAAGCTTATTTCTCACACTTAAACAACATTAAACATCCTCATTACTCATTCAAATTGTAGTATCTTAACTACACTAAAACAAGATCCTTAATTCTACATAAAAAATCTGTTTTGCGAGCAACAAAACTAGCTCAAGGTGAGCTCATTACCTTTTTAGTTTTCGGTTTTCTTTCTCTTCTTCCTCTTCCTCTTTCTCTTGTTCCTTCTTTCTCTTCTTGTTTCCACACCAAACAGAGGGGCATAGATTGCTAACTACAATCATATCCCCACACCACACAAAACAAGTCAATTTAGTTCAAGCTTTCCTCTCACAAAACTAGTAATTTAAGGAGCTAGTTTTAAGGCTCTAACTTAGGTATTACCTTAGAATGACCAAATGGGTAGCTTGGCAATCAATTGAAGGAATTTCCAACACCCCACAAAGGCATGGAGCAATCGGCTGAAATGGAGGAAATTTTCAACGTTGGGAAAATTTTCCAAATTACAAGAACAAGCTAGAAATGATGAACTCTTGCTTATATTTTTACCTTAAAGCATTAAGGAGATGATGGGGAGTCAAGAGAACCCCTTCAAGCTTCAAAAGGCCAAACTTCCATGGAGGTGAATATGGAGGTTCCAAGCTTTCGAAGGGTGGAAAACGTAGCCCTTGCCGATACGAATCTAACGGTGGTGTTTTTGTGTGATTTGGTGAAGAAATGAGCAAGTTAGAGGATGAAGAAGATGAAGGTTGTGTGCTGCTTATGAAATCGCCATTTAACAGAGGAGGAAGAAGAAGCTCAGCTTGAAGGGGGAAGAAATAATCGTGAGTGAGAAGAATGAGAGAAGGTGAGAGAGTTACTTATATCTCTTTCACTATTCCCCTCCTCTACTTTATTACTTTGTCCTTTTGTGACTTAATAAAAGCTAGCTAATTACTTAAGTATAGGTGTGTGTGTGTAGTTATAAAACCGGTCCCACATTATTAGTGAGTTGGAGCGTTTTTGGTTTTGACAGAAAACGCTCGTTATTTTACCCGGTTTGGCACTATTCACCAACCGGGCCCGTTTTTCGGATTTTTCTCGTTTCTTTATTTTTAATGGTTATTAAACTCCCATTAATACTTAATTATAGTTATATAGTCAACCATAATTTTTACGGGTCCGTTTGACCACTTAAAGTCACGTTTTCGGGTTTTCTCGAAAAACGTGCTTTAAAACTCCGTTAGCATTTTAATCCATTATTTGGATCCGTTTTCTTCGGGAATCACTCCCGTATACTAATTAGGCCTAACTGAGCCTTAGGAATCCATCTCGGACCCTAACGAGATCATATATCTCTTATACTTATTTAATGCGTGTTTTAGCGTTTTTCGCGTTTTACGCATTTTCTCTTTTCTTTTGGTTTTATTCTCTTTACCAATACTCTTTAGGAACCATTAGGCCTTTAATAATCATATTAGAGTAATTTAATCACGATTTTTAGATCCGGGGTATTAAAATCTACCCCCCTTAGGAACTTTGTCCTCAAAGTTGGTGAATCTTATATCGTTACTCTCATGGACACGCTATGCCAAGGTTATAATACATGTATAACCTTACAAACTCCACAAGTCAGTCTCATTTCACACTACACATACCACACACATATCACAACATGTATAGCAATCAGAAATGCTCTTTTTACTCTCTCCATGGAATCGGTCCGAAGACAAGAAGGCACTACAGTCCTCGAATCCATATTGAGTAATATACTAATGATCCCTCAGGTACCGGTCACGTTGAACACTTACTCTTTCTGGTTCACGTCCGTTTCATGACAAATGGGCACTTACTCTCTCTGGCCCACGGTCCCTTCGGTTCTGATCAAAACGTTACACATATACATATCCTCAGGCACTCTGGTTGACTCACTCAACACAGGATCGTCTCAGGGTACTCTCCCCGTCCCGCTGCCTTTGGAAAAATCACACACTGTCACCGCCCCAACCGGTCACTTAGGACCACCGCACGTACGGTGTAATGGTTTCAAAACTAATACACGCCCACCGTTCTACCGGTCATAAAGACTTAAGGCTCAGCCATCGGCGGGTGATAGTGGTTTGAAAGCCAGTCTTCATATTCATCTTCATACTTGAAGAAAATTATTTTGTAAATTCCATTTGAAAATTCTTTTTGAAACATCACACAACTCCAAGTCCAACTTATGGTAGCTGCCTCTTTTCTTAGCGTGATTACTTGTGACCACTTTGTAATACCCAAAATTTTAACCCCCCCCGAAAGAGAGTCTCTACTAATAGTAGCGAGGGTTCCCGGTTCGATCGGCACATTTCAGAGTACTAGGGACAGCTTAGTCATCTCCAGGGGCACTTTCGTAATTTTTCAAGGCTCCTAAGCCCCCTATAGGCTTTCTCTCTCCTCCAAATAAGGGTCAAATCAATTCAAAATGCTTTGAAATTTTAACCCATGACAGAGGATGACATTTGAAGCATAATGGCGTTGGAATTTTGATTTTTCGAATTTCCAATAATTTTCTAGTAATTTCTGATTGAATCTGACGAGAAATTGAATTTAAAAATATTCCAATATCCAAAAAATTCGATTCCACTTTAGAAAATTCAGAAATATCATCCTTTACCCATGTGTAAAATTTCATAATCAAATTCCTTTTGGAAGCCCTTGAGCTAAAATGTCGGTAAATCTCGGTTTTTACCGGATTTTTCTATCTTTAAGGAAGCCTATATAAGGAACCTTATCCCATGATCAAATCAGAACCTCAAGAACCCTAGACCCTCAAAGAAGGCAGCCGTCTCATTCTCTTCACGTTTTTACACATCCAAGTACCAAAATCACATCAAAAATCCCCCGAAATCACCATCCAAACACATTTTTCAACTCCCAACACATCAACAATCATCAAACATCAACCAAACCACCTCCAAAACGTGAAGAACACCTTCAACAATCAACAACCAGAAGCTCGGGTCGAACTCAATCCGGAACCGGCGTCATCGGAGCCTCCGAAGAATCCCGACGTGAAGAATCCTCCTGAATTCGAAGGTAAAACAGGTTACAATTCTACTTTTCTAACTCCCCACGACCTTATTAACTCTCTGTCAAATTTTGGGTTCAAACTAACCTTTTTACGCTTCTGTATTGCTAATTACTTTTGTTTCTGCCTTGTTACTTGTTCGTCAAGTTTCGTGCATAATTCGACTTCAAACTGCAATCTTTCAATTACTAACGAATTGTATACCTTCAGGCTACACGTGCATAAATTTTGAGCCGAAAACACCTTCGGGAACCACCATAAAACCCCTGTCCGTGGGTGGTCCGGGATCTCGGACCTATGGTCCGGGACCACGGACGGGTTGTCCGTGGCCACGGACACCCACGGACGGCGGCGGGATTTTAAAATTTTAAAAATTTAGGTTTTGTTAAACTATGTCCGGGCCTACGGACATCCTGTCCGTGGCCCCGGACTTTTCAAATTTTTGTTTTCTGTTTAATTCGACTTTTATTTTCACATAGGTTAACTAGGGTCCGTGGTTACGGACATTAGGTCCGTGGCTACGGACGGAAACAAAATTTGACCTAATTCTGCCTCCGAAACCCTAGTTTAGGTAATTTCAACTTTCACTTTTATTTTCAGTCAAAAAATGCTAAAAAACACAAAAAAAACAGAAGCTCGCGCACTTAGGTTAAGATGACTCGTAATAAGCCGTAATTAAACTAAGTAGAGGAAAAACGACTTCTGGGGGTAATGAAAGTAATTGAACCCTAATTAAGTCGAATATCAAGCCCCCGAACCCGAACTCTCCTTTCCTAATTTGATCTAGGTTAAAATTAGGTGGCGACTCATAATAGGTTCCGGTGAGCTAGCTTAGGTTTTAATAATCATTGTTATATGACATAGTTATTAATCTTAGGTTATAAGTGGACCTAAAACCCGGTTAGATCCTAATCAGCTTTAACTAACATAGGATAGGGTTTAAAATCGAGGCTCACAGACTGGCGACTCTGCTGGGGACAAGCTTCTTAATTTTAACTTGTTTAATTTTAAGAAAGAGGGCTTAACTCGAAATTGTTTATTTATGGCTTTATTACTTTGTTTGTTTACTCTTGTGCGCACTTTAATTTTTGTACCTTTGCATCATATGAGAGCGAGGGTCCACACAAACCGATTTCACCCCAGGACCCATTTGAGGGTCCCCTGTCAGGGACTCACACCTTTTAGGTGATGTGAATAAGCGGGGGAAAAGAGAGGATGTCGTCTAACCACATCCCCTTAATACCTGGGCTTTAGCCCCAAGCGTTTTCCTGGCAGTGTCCTTACCTAGCCCATTGTTTGGTCAGTCAAAGACCCGGCCGCAGACGCACACCTTCAGGTGATGTGAAAAAAGTGGGGAAGCCCAAAGAGAATAGCGTGCAAGCCCTATTCCTTTGTGGCGACCTGGGCCCAAGCCCCAAGCACCTCTCCGGATCGATCCATACCCAAATTGATTTAACCGTCAAGTGAGGACATGTTGAATTTGTGTGGGCCTTGTTTGCTTGTATGATCGGCCCATTACCCAGCCTAGAGATTGATAGGAACTTCTCCTACATTAACCTAGCCCAACCGAATTGGCGGCTCTACTTGTTTGTGGCCCAGAGGTCCTGTTTGGTTTAATATGTGAGTCATTCGGGCTTCGGCCCAAAAGCTTAGACTTAGGTGATTTCTCTTCTGGCCCACTTTGAATTATCCAATTAGTTCTAGGCCCAAAAAAAAGAAATCCACCTGAACTTGAAATAACCCACAAGTTCTGAAAATAAATCTTTTTCTGCTTAGCAACCATCTTCTCTGGCCCAAAGAAAGTTAGGCCCATTTGTGATTTAGGGACCATTCCAGCCCATGTGCTTTACTCCAGGCCCAAACACATTCCGGCCCAAGGGCTCATTCTAGACTAGGTAGACTTCTTATTCGGGCCCTAGCCCCAAACCCTAGATCTAGGTGTCACCTCTCAGGCCCAATCAAAGCCATCTGTCTAGATTTCAGCCCAAGTGCCAGTTCGTAGTCTGAAAGATACTCCAGCCCAAACACCTCATTCTCTGGGTATCCTGGCCCACTTGCTTTCAGCCTAAGTCTGTTTCGATCTATCTTGTGAAGCGTCATGTTTCAGCCCACTTCCTTTTGTTAGCTAATAATGGACACCTTGGACACAGGTAGACTCAAGTCCTAAGTGCGGTCCAATCGACATGGAAGCCCAGCTCGCAATTTTGGAACAAAAGCACATGGCCACCATTGAAGCCATGGAGCAGAGGCATAGTTCTGCCATGGACGCCGTGGAATCTAACTACGTTGCTGTTATCGAAGAGTTGAAAGCAAAGGCTCTTTCCCTCGAGTCCGAACGTCAAACTCGGGATGAGTTAGGGACAGGCTTCTCAACACCCTTTATGACTGCATTGAAGTTGGCTCCATTAGGGTCCGAGGATCGGAGGGGAATGTCAAAGAAATTGCTACAGAACTCAGGAAAGTGATCAGACAACCAGGAGCAGCAACTTGCATCCAAAGCTGCACCCGTAAGAGAACCAGGCAACATGAGGAAGACAGTGATCGACAGTCAAGAGGACCTGGTTGGAGCGTTGGGACAGTAGAACCATCCCGACGGAGTTCTCGACAGAGAGAGTTTACAGACATCGGCCGAACACCAAGACAAGCACTTGAAGAGCTTCGAGGAAGATATCCGATGCAACCGCTCGCCCTGAGGCCAAGAACTACTCATTTGGGGAAGGATCTTAATCAATTTTGTCACTTTCATCAGCTGCCCGGTCACACACGACACACTGTAGAGCCCTACAACACAGAATCCAGGATCTGATTGACCAAGGGCTCCAATTCTAAGAACATGGTGGGGAGCGCAGAGCACGCGTGCCCAGGCATCATCAGAAATGTTGTTTTTTAGTGTTTTTCTCATTAAATGCATTTCTTTTCTTGATTAGTTGTCTTTCAACTTTTGTAGTAGTTAGTTCCCTTGAATCATTTTCGGTAGTTTTCCTGAGTTTGTAATTTCCAACATTATTCTTTTTGTTGAATAAAACATAGTTCCTTTTTCATTTATTCGAAAAAACTTTAAAAAAAAGAGCACTCACGTCTTTCAAGGATCACGAAGTAATCATTTTCTGACTATGCAATGGAACGACTTGTCTCTTGTTTCTAAAAATTTGAACATGTCTAACCAAACACCACAACTCACCCCATAATATCCAAACAACCCACAATGAGGTTCAAGGCCCACATCTATCAAACTGTTGTCACAAACCCCAAATCAATACTGGGGGCAATCTGAGTTTAGAATCGTTGTCTTCGAATCTTTTGGTTAAGCTTGTGAACAAGTCTCTGAGTGAAGATCTCGCGAGAGTGTCTTGAGTGGTAAAACCATGAGTGAACGAGCGTATCATTCTTACACGACTCCGGTGAGTCCACATTCAAAGGTGAGGTAAACGGTATAACTCCGACCGAAGGAGATAATTTGTAAATTTACACTTAGACCTGTGAAAAGTAACAAAGAATGGATATACAACTATCAGGAATGACGAAGCACCTAGGTACACCACCACATAGCTAAAAGCTTGTAAACCCTGTCATTAAACCCTAGGCACCCCCGCTGAGCCTTTCATATATCCCTTTTCGATATTATGAACTCCACAAAATAACCCAGCCAATGATGAATGTCCGACCTGGTGACCAAAGGAGGCGAGGAGCCCGACTCTCAGATAACACTCTCATCAGTCCAAAGAAGCAATGCCGCTATCAGCATGACGAAGCGATCCGCAAATGGTCCCAGAGTGACACAGGATCAAAAGAGCTCACATCAAAACAGCTCTCGAAGCCCAAAACCGGGAAACACAAGAACCCCGAAGGCAAAGCCAAGAAAGGATAAAAAAAAGGCAAACCCGAAGTGCCTCGAAGAAATCCAAATGACAAAAAGAGAAATGGTGTAAAGGACAACTTCAAAAGTCCAGGTCCAGAAGCTCGAAAACAACATCAACATGAAGCAGCCATACGACTTCAAGACAAGGAAGATGAATCCGAGAGAAGACGCAAGTTGCAGCTTTGGTCACCCATTTAAGCTCACATACCTCAAATATCCCTCCATGATCCCGTCGTCTTTCATCACACCCTATGGCCACGTTATAAGCCTCAAAGACTTCCGACTTGGTAGTTGTGTATCCAATCACGTGAAAGTAACAAATCGAATGCGTAAATTCATCAAATATCAAATTCAATGGTCTAGAAGTTGTGACCGTAAGTGAGAAACGAGTGTAAACACCAAACACATCGAGTGTAGGTTAGGAAGCACCAAATCAGAACATAAGCCTTGACCCTGTGAGGACGAGACTCGTTCGCACGTTTGATCAAAGAAAATACTGGGGGCAATCGATCGGAATGATCAATTGCCATGAACTCTAGCTCAGATTGTCTTAAGGGAAAAATACTGGGGCATTGTTGGTTCCAACAATTGCTATGACAACACCAATTGGAACCCAAAGCTCAAACATCACCACCATCATCCCACCACAGGCACACATAAGCCCTTACCACCACATCAAGCACCTCAGGCCCACACAAGCCCTTACCTTCACTTCATACACCACACTGGCCCACATAAGCCCTTACCTCCACACCTCCACTACACAGGCCCACATAAGCCCTTACCTGCACATCAAACACCACAGGCCCACATAAGCCCTTACCTTCACATCATACACCATACCCCACCGCGGCATGTTTCATATCGTAGGAGATAAATTACAAGTTCCAAAGTCTATAGTTTAGGAAATGATAATTCACTTTCCTTTTCACTAAACAGAATTTCTTCAAACCTGCCACGTTTGGCACCTCTTTCAACAATTTCTTGTCTTGTAAAACTTTCCTCTAACCACTTCGGTTTCATAAACTCATCATGGCCACATTTAGCACACTTTCTAGCAATGTCTTGCTTTGGACAATTTTTTTATCCTTAACATTGCCATGTTTGGCACATTTTCCAACGATTTCTTGTTTTGGACAAGTTTCCTACATACACTTTGATTGTATTTTGACATGCACATCATCTTGCCACGTTTGGCACTTTCATAATCAACTTTCATCATGATCATTTGCATAAAGTTTACCTTGCATCCGTCCGTACGAAACTCCTCGTCATAGACCAGTACGATTCTCAGCCGAAGATTGCAGATTCTTCAGGGATACAGATTCTCAGCCGAAGGTACAAATTCTTCAAGATGCAGATTCTCAGCCAAGATTCAGATTCACTAGAATAGATGAACTCAACCTCAGGCGTCATGAACCCAATCTCCTACCATTCCACTTAGGCACCCATAGGTCCTACTTTACATTCGTCAATTTAGGCACACATCACATCGATCTCATTACATCACTTTTCCAGGTTCCCGACACCTTATAATGCTCGGCGTGTCCCATTCAATCTCAGGTTCCCGACACCTTATAACTCGTGTATATTCAATCTCAGGTTCCCATCAATCTCAGGTTCTCGACACCTTATAATGCTCGGCGTATTCCATTCAACTTTAGGTTCCCGACACCTTATAATGCAAGGCGTATTCCAGGTTCCCGACACCTTATAATGCTCGGCGTATTCCATTCAACTTCAGGTTCCCGACACCTTATAATGTTCGGCGTATTCCAGGTTCCCGACACCTTATAATGCTCGGCGTGTCCCATTTAATCTTAGGTTCCCGACACCTTATAATGCTCGGCGTATTCCATTCAACTTCAGGTTCCCGACACCTTAGAATACTCGGCGTACTTCATTCCATTAAAGGTAGTCAACGCCTTAGAATAGCTTGACATCATATAATCCTCATAGGTAGTCAACGCCTTAGAATCGCTTGACATCCCTTCCACTTTACTCATAGGTAGTCAGCGCCTTAGAACAGCTCGACACAACTTGTCAGATTTCAATTGCATGTGGGGTCTTTTAAGATCCAAAATTTTGGGGGTATCACTCAAGCATCAACTAGCCTTCTCATTTCCATTACAAAGTCTAGTTGACGGGGGGCAATCTGTTATACCCAAAATTTTAACCCCCCCGAAAGAGAGTCTCTACTAATAGGATAGTAGCGAGGGTTCCCGGTTCGATCGGCACATTTCAGAGTACTAGGGACAGCTTAGTCATCTCTAGGGGCACTTTCGTAATTTTTCAAGGCTCCTAAGCCCCCTATAGGCTTTCTCTCTCCTCCAAATAAGGGTTAAATCAATTCAAAATGCTTTGAAATTTTAACCCATGACAGAGGATGACATTTGAAGCATAATGGCGTTGGAATTTTGATTTTTCGAATTTCCAATAATTTTCTAGTAATTTCTGATTGAATCTGACGAGAAATTGAATTTAAAAATATTCCAATATCCAAAAAATTCGATTCCACTTTAGAAAATTCAGAAATATCATCCTTTACCCATGTGTAAAATTTCATAATCAAATTCCTTTTGGAAGCCGTTGAGCTAAAATGTCGGTAAATCTCGGTTTTTACCGGATTTTTCTATCTTTAAGGAACCCTATATAAGGAACTTTATCCCATGATCAAATCAGAACCTCAAGAACCCTAGACCCTCAAAGAAGGCAGTCGTCTCATTCTCTTCACGTTTTTACACATCCAAGTACCAAAATCACATCAAAAATCCCCCGAAATCACCATCCAAACACATTTTTCAACTCCCAACACATCAACAATCATCAAACATCAACCAAACCACCTCCAAACGTGAAGAACACCTTCAACAATCAACAACCAGAAGCTCGGGTCGATCAATCCTCAACCGGCGTCATCGGAGCCTCCGAAGAATCCCGACGTGAAGAATCCTCCTGAATTCGAAGGTAAAACAGGTTGCAATTCTACTTTTCTAACTCCCCACGACCTTATTAACTCTCTGTCAAATTTTGGGTTCAAACTAACCTTTTTACGCTTCTGTATTGCTAATTACTTTTGTTTCTGCCTTGTTACTTGTTCGTCAAGTTTCGTGCATAATTTGACTTCAAACTGCAATCTTTCAATTACTAACGAATTGTATACCTTTCAGGCTACACGTGCATAAATTTTGAGCCGATAACACCTTCGGAACCACCATAAAACCCCTGTCCGTGGGTGGTCCGGGATCTCGGACCTATGGTCCGGGACCACGGACACCCACGGACGGCGGCGGGATTTTAAAATTTTAAAAATTTTAGGTTTTGTTAAACTATGTCCGGGCCTACGGACATCCTGTCCGTGGCCCCGGACTTTTCAAATTTTTGTTTTCTGTTTAATTCGACTTTTATTTTCACATAGATTGAAATACCCCAAACTTAGATATGGTGTTTAAAAGATAAACTAAGATATAAGGAGGCTAAATAATGCCTTAGAAACATTAAGAAACATTTCTAATCAAAGAAAATATAAGGAAACACCAAAAGAGCAGTTTAAGCAAAAAAACGTGCTCTAAGCTTGGAGAGACTTGGGAGAGTACCCAAATATTGTAATAAGACCTTAGTAATATTCTAATGGTCATTTTAAATCAATTACCAAAGAAAACCAAGCTTGAAAACAAGTTAAAACACAAAATGTGCTTTAAGGAGTCTTAAAGCACATTTTTGAAAAATTGTCTTGTAAATGAGTTTTGAATGGCTAAATGTCCATCATTACTCTTTAATTAACATGTGTACTATATAGTATCAAATTTGGAAGTCTATATCAATGGGAAATCAAAAATTTCACAACAATGTGCCTTGTTTTGTGAATAGTAAATTAATTAAGCTACTTTATAACATAAGTTAATATAAGTGAGATATTTGGTCAACAAAGACCTAAGTACCCTTGTTACTTAATGGGGGCCGGTTTTTCATAAGGTGAGTCACCACCTTTATTAGTCATTAAGCAAATAAATAACTATAAAGCAAAAGTATTATTTACTTTACAACATAAATATCTCATTTTAACTCACCTCTCTCCTCACCTCTTCATTCTCTCTTGTTCCCACGATTTTCTCAAGCTCTCTCCCTTCTCCATTAACGTGAAGAGCAACCCCATGCTAGCTCCACCTTCTCTTGCACACTACTTACTCATCTTAGCTCCAAAACCAAAACAAATTACATATTCCTCTTAGTTAGCTCAAGCTCTCTCTTTCTATCTTTTCAAAACTTCAAGAGCTTTGATTTGGTGCCAAGCCAAACCACCATTAGTGGAGGAAATTCATGTTTGGAGACTCCATTGGCTTCTCCATTCTCTTAAGGTAAGGAAAGTGTAAGAAAATCTAGGTTTCCATCACTTTTCTTCTTGACCGAAAATACATGCTCATGAGGCTTCATTTTAATGCCTTGTTCTAGCTTTTTTTCCACTCTTCAAAGGATTGAGGAGGTCCTTCTTGCTTCATATCCAAGCTTGTCTTGAGAAACCAAGGTAAAACAATCACCTTAATACCTTAAAAGCACATTTTTAACCTAGGGTTTGTTCCTTAGGGTTAATGTATTGTCTAGTACTCATTGGAGTCATTGGATATTGGTTAGAACATTGGCAAGGAGATATATATTGGTGACCTAGATTGAGAAGGAAAAACCTAAGGAAGAAAGTTTTTAAAGCTTGTAAAAGAACAAGGTAAATTACTTGCCTTAAGGTGTTTTATTGTTTAAGGGAATGGGATTTAGATATGTGATGAGTTTAGTGTAGAGTTTACATTAGAAAAGGGTTATATATGACCTAGGAGAAACAATGACTATGTTTGAGAACTTGTGACTAAGGAGCCAATGAGAAAAGAGATAGTCAAACGATGTTGAAATGAATTACAAGAAGCATTTTATTTCAATGGGAGCCTTGTTGTGTGTATTCGCAGGTTAAAGGCAAATATATGTGGAAATTCAGTGGTTAAGATTATTGTCATTTAAGGGCCTAAGTGCCAAGCATTTAAGTTTATGCACTATAAGATGATGTGGTGTAGTTTTGGTGTAAATTGTGTGTTAAGGTGTTGTGATGAGAATTTGAGTGATATTGGTTGTTTGATGGAGAAAAACCAAGTGTTAAGATGTACTATATACTAGAGAACCCATGGCAAAATTTAAAGGAGAACTTAAGTGTTTAAGATGTTCTAAGGAGATTTAATGACTAAGGAAGTACTAGGAAGTTCTAGAGGTTGTCTTGATGAAAAGGGTAAGATTAAGATATTTTAATGACTTATAAGGGCTTAGACATCACTATGAAGGATTTAGAAATCAAAAGAGTGTATTTGGGTATTTAGGACTTAGGCCAATGTTGATAAAAGAAGCTAGGAAACCTTGGTAAGTTTGATGTGATTGAGTGTGAAACTTTGAGATGATTTACATAGAAACTAGAGTTTAGGATTTAAGGAAAACCTTGTAAAGTGTAAGATAGATGCAAGTGGTGTATATGGTGTGGTCAAGTTCATAAGGAGGGAACTTTTGGGCTAGTACAAGTGCTAGGTGAAAGGAATGTTGAAATGTAGGAAAGGGATAAATGTTAAGTGTTAGTAGTTGTGGTAAGAATTGAGTAAAGGATTGGGATGATCTTTGATAAGTGTCTAAATGAGCATGTTATTTAGGTGTATTTCATGTATAATATTAGCACTTTTCTTGCTCATTTCTCCACTTCGGTTAGTTTTCCTCTAGTTTATGTTTTATTGTTTATCTCACAAATTATTAGTTTAACATGAGGAAAACCAAGCCGGGAGTGAAGTAGACGGAGAGACGAACGCGTAGACGCAAACGGCTCAGAAAATAGAGTCCAAACGAAGAATCTAGAGCCGGTCGAAGTTCGTAGAAGGGAATAAGTCACGGTCGCACAACAGCATAACAACCGCCTGCACAACCGCGCCATACAGAGGCGGACACCACAGGCGGACCAGAGGCAGACAAGAGGCGGTTGTAGAGGCGGACAACACACAAACCGCCTTGTTTTGAGGTGGTTCCACAGGCGGACAAGAGTAAAATCGCGCCCGAAAATAGTTTTCTTCTTCGCGCGACTCTGCAACTCGCCTTATCTATCTACCCGGCCGTCGCCTACCTTATTTCGCTCATGCATCTCCAGCTCCTGTCCCCTGCAATAAATGAAGCAATCAATGCTTCAATCAGTGAAGAAATCAATAGAGGCAATCAACTGCAAGCCTTCTACGTAGTCTTCCTTTCTTCTATAAATAACCATCCACTGCAACCTTATACCAGTGCACGGAGAAAACCAGAAAATCACTCACACTCACCTCATCTCATTCACTTCCAGTAAAACACTCACGTACATCTCAACACTCCATTCATACCCCAGTTCTCTAATTCTCAAATTCATCCACTTCACTTACAATAACTTACGTACATGTTTCACTCTTCGACCTCTCCATTTCTCCATTCACTAATCACGTCTCCGTGCTGTTTATTACGTCCAACTCTGTCATTTTATTACCAGTTAATATGTCTGGCTAAGGAGGATTTGCTCCGGGCAAGGTTTTAAATTATGGTTTACTAGCTGTGTAATATATTTCTACCGGTTAAAATAAATTCTGTTTGTTACGTTTAAAGTTTTGTTCCTCTCCCTTTTTAATAAATTTCATCGATTTATTAAAAGCCTTACTAAGTCTGTTTTTAATTTCATCGGTTAGAAACAGACGGGTTAATTAAGCCGTAAAACTGTAAGAACTTATTTTCATCGTTTAAGTTAATACATGTTGCAAGAATAAAGCCTCATACTCCTCTGCCGTTTACAGGCTTTTGCTCGAGTTTTCATCGGACCTTGCATTACAGGTAAACGAGTTCTTAAGAGTTTTCATCGGACCTTAAGAAAATTATAGGAATCTTGCCAAACTATTTTATTAAACCGGTAGAGATAGCACAATTAATTAAATCATATTAACCTGAACCCGGAGTTCCATTTAATTCATCTGCACTCAGTAATTTAATCTGCTCTTTTAATTCTCTAAAAACAAGTCAATTAACTTCCCCCCTTTTTGTGACAAGCTTAGGAACTGTTTTAACTCGCTTTAAGTCCCACGGTTTGACCCCGGCCGCTTCTGTCTTCTAAACTACTACGACCGGGTTTTAATTTGCAGCCCGACAGATATTTTGAGTATTAATTTCTCTCTTTTATCAATTTCACCTGTGCTAATATCTCACGATAAATCCACTCTGCAATCTTTGGAGGTTGATTTAATGAGTTTGGAGGATGATCTAAGATGGATTTAAGGGTCTAAATGATGATAAAACATATTGGAAGGCTTGAGGAAAAGTTTGGTGAAGATTTGACAATGTTTGGGCATGTTCTGGAGGCGTCCAACCCAGGGGTCCGACCTAAGTTTGGGTAGGACGGCCTCTGTTAAACGCCATGGAAAAGTTCTGGAATGGTCCGACCCAGAAGGTTGGGTCGGACATGGGTCGGACGGGTGAGTTTTAGAGGGCAGATAAGTTTCTGGAATGGTCCGACCCAGAAGGTTGGGTCGAACATGGGTCGGACATGGGAGGTTTAGAAGACGGAAAATTTCTGGAATGGTCCGACCCAGTTGGTTGGGTCGGACGTGGGTCGGACATGTAGAGTTTTTCAAACCCGAAAGTTACTGGAAGGGTCCGACCCAGAGGGTGGGTCGGACGGCCCTTAACACTTAAAAAAAAAAGAAATTTTGGATTCTAAGGATGATAATTGGTAATAAGGTATACCTATGGTAGGATGGTAATGATTAGGACCCTAAGAACTTAAGGGATTAAGCTAAGTTAAGTAAGAACCTTAATGTTTAAAGATTAAGTTTAAAAGGGTAAGTGGTAAGGACTTAAGAGGATATTCATCGAGAATCTTTAGGGATTAAGTGAGTTAAGTGAGGTGCAAATAACTAATGGCCTAAAAATGAATCAATGTTTTAGGTTTGTGAATTGGGACCCCGGAGAAGGTTAAACAAACGACGATCGACGGTGAACGGTACAATCTTTCTTGTGACCTGCTTGCTAACGAGGTGTCTCTCGGCGTGTGTGCTATCTGTTTAATTGCTATGACTAAAACAAGATAAAGCATGCAACCGGTTATATTTGTTCTCGTTGTGTATGTGTTATCCTTGCACTAACCCGCGAGACTTGAGATTGTTACTAACCAAGTTTAGTACTTACTGAGTTAAGAATAAGAGTTAAGTTTTGGTGGTTATTGGTTAATGCCCGTTAAGGCTTAGCTAGCACATGGTGATTAAGATTTCTACTAACTGGAACTTGAGTGAGGAAACCCGGGACCGAACTCCGGTCATGCATGCTAAGGAAAGGGGGACGGTATCTGAATCAGATCCGCCCTCCGCTTAAGGACTTGTCTTCGGACTTGTAGCCTAGGGCCGGTTGCCGGCTCAGCTACGCTAGACTCCCGTCCAGAGTAGGTGGCATTAAGATGGTGCGGTGGGATCACCTAAATCCCAGGTTCGAATTAAGCTACAACCATTCCCTTCGAGGAACGGTTTGTATACTGAGATTAAGTTGAGATTAAGATTAAGGTAAGGTAAGGAACTGAGATTAAGGAAATCAGGACTGAGGAGGGGGTTACTAACCCACTTGATAAGGGGACGCTTGAGTCGTTCATTGTTTGTGAACTATGCATGTTCATTTGTGGATTATTGTTATTGCACTTCATATCATGCTTGTGTATGTAATCAATTTCCATGCTATCGACAATTAGTCGTCGTAGCCCCGTTAGCTTGGGGGCCATGAGAGGGTGTACCAGCATTCGTGCTGACCCCCTTTGGGGGCTGTTTTTACACTTGCAGGTAAGAGACCCATGAGGACGCACTACGAGAGTAAGAGCAGTTAGACTTAGGATGGGCTGTTTATTTTGAGTACGGGTTGCGCTTGTGCACCCGTCTGTTTATATTTAAACTGATGTAAGGTTGTGATTATGACTTAGCTATTGTACTCGGTTGGTTGTGGTATTTTGGATGGTGAAGTTTTGGGTTGGTCATTTATTTTGGATAAGTGTTGTAATTGTTAAGGCCGGTATATTCTAACGATCAGACCGTGGCAAGGTCCAGGTGTTTATTATTTCCGCTGCGACGAATTCGATTGAGTGTTCAGTTTTGCGTTAACCACGATTGGCTTTGGATGGGGTGTTACTAAAAGTGGTATCAGAGCGTAGTTACGCTCTGATCAAGAAATACCGGACATAAGAAACCACCGAGTTAGGAAATAAGTTAAGGAATAAGTGATGGGTTAAGGGTGTGAGAAGTTAGAGTGAGTAGAGTCAGATGACCACTAATAAGTGTGGATCATCTTTACCGTCTACGGACGTTATGAATTCGTTAACCGAAACAGTGGTGGATACGAATCTAATGTGAGTTATGCTTGTTCAGATGGCAGGACGTCCTAGAGGAGGCCGAGGTCGTGGCCAGGGCGATGATGCTTCAGGAATACCTGAGGGACAGACGATCACAGAGATCGTGGCTGCCGCATTAGGGCACATGGGCTATTAGCCTGGTGTGGGTGCATGGGTAAGTAAATGAGTAAGATTTAGGTTATGAGAAATAAGAGTGACTAATACTGTGGAAAGCAGGAGTGCTATCATGCCGCTGCTAAGGTTGAGATAACCGTCCAGCTGAGGGACGAGGAGAACGCTAAGAGGAAGAATGCTGGCAAGAGCTAGGAGAGTCAAGGGCAAGGAGGGCACAAGAAACAGAAGTACCAGCCTCAGGCCCAGAAAAATCAGAACCCAAGAGGGAAGGAGGAAAAGGAGAAGGCTCCGGAAGAGCCATTGAAGTTGACGTATGCTTACGCAGCTACACCCCTGCGCTCTAGGGCGCTAAAGGGTAAGGGATTGGTATTGATTGAGTTAAGAAACAAATTAGTGACCGTTTGAGATATGAGTATTGATATTGTGAATTATCAGGATCTGAGACTGAGAAGGGAGCCGGTGGTGGCTACCAGCGACGCTACATCTGTAGGTGGTGTCACAAGGACCACCCCGGGCTCGACTGCAAGGGGAATAAGGTGGAGTGCAACTTTTGTGGGGTGTACGGACACCGAGCGTATGAGTGTTACCGGAACCCTGCTAGCAGAGCCTATAGGCCCGACACCAAGGGCAAGGGCAAGACCGATCAGGGAGCTGGATCTGACGGTCAGAGGAAGGTGCAGCAGGCGGTAGACAAGAACCCGAGGGTGACCCAGAAGTCGGGACCCACATTACACATGGTGGACCGGGACGATGAGCCTGAACCCTCATCGAGGCCAGGTACCGCTATAACCATTTAGTAATAAAACTACCTGCTTACCGCATTATCATGCATGTTTGGTGAATAAATGAGTTAAGTAAGAATGAGATAAGATTAGAACTTAAGTAAGATATAACCTACTACCACTTTAGGAAGCTTCAACATCTGCTATCCAATACCGTTTACACCTAACCCGGAGCACACCGACATCAAAACCATAGACTTTTCAACCGAACAATGTCAGGTTATCCGCCCAGGTATGATCTTATTAAGGGGATACCTGACACCTGAAGCACAAATAGCCATCATCAGAAGATGCAATCAACTAGGAATGGGACCGGGAGGTTTTTACACACCGGAGTACCCAGGGGGAGCAAAGATGAAATTAAAAATGATGAGCTTAGGCAAGGATTGGAATCCGTATGCCAAGAACTACCAAACCACGAGGATGCAAGATGGAGTCTCACCACCGGGAATACCCGAAGAGTTCCATCCAATTATTACACAAGTCGTGGAAATCGCTCAGCAATTGGAAGCTGAACCGATTCCAGACATTCAAGCAGACATTTGCATTGTGAACTTTTACGAGAAGGATGGGCGACTTGGACTACACCAGGATAAGGACGAGACAACGGAGTCTCTAGAAAGAGGGATACCCGTAGTGTCTTGGTCCATTGGGGATGATGCAGAGTTTTTATACGGCGAGCAGAAGCGTGCGGACCGTGCGAATAAGTTGGTACTTAAGTCAGGAGATGTGTTAATTATGGGAGGAGAATCAAGGATGTTATACCATGGGATTAAGAGAATCAAGCTGAATACAGCACCGTCAGCAGTAATTAATGTGACGTATATGAGACCTGGGAGATTAAACCTAACCTTTAGACAATATTAGCCATGTAATGTTAGAATGAGATGAGGAATGGGATGTAAGATTAAAGCTCATGTTGTAAACAGGGTGGTTATGAATAAAATAACAGTGTTGTTCATATAAATTGTTACGACTCTTGTTATGCCAACAATACTCATGAAGCTTGTGAACACAATTAGGTTATGGACTCGGTACGGAAGGTGCACTAAGCATACTTACAGAGGCACAGGCCGACGTCAGCGGTACTATCCTCACCGGCACTGAAATACCCCGTAATTAAAAATAGTGATTAATTAGACTAATGAATAATTTAGAGGCTTGATTAAGTATAAATAATCATAAGGGAACAAATCCCGAAGAAAACGGATCCTTAAAACGGATTAAAATCACTAACGAACCTTAAAGCGCGTTTTTCGAGGTAACCAGGAAAACGTGTCTTTAAGCGGGTCAAATAGACTCGTAACAATTTTGGTCAACTAAATAATCATTAATAAATATTAGTGAGGCTTTAGGACCAATAAAATCAATAAAACGAGAGATTAGTAAAAACTGTCAAAAACGGGAAGTTGTGGGGTAGAAGTATAAATAACTAAAACTTATGTGTCCACTTTTAAAATAAAAAGTGAAGTTGTGTGTGTGTGTGTGTGTGTGTATGCCAGCCGATGGGCTCCCCCTCTCACTCTCACACACTCTATTTATTCTCTCTTATTTACAAACAAACAAAACTAATAAAGAAAACTAACTTACTTTATTACTTTCCTCCCTCACTCACAAACTCTCTCTCCTCCCCTCATTCTCTTCTCTCACGCGAATTCCCTCCCTCACTCTCTCTGATTTTCTTCCTTTCTTCTCCAAACCGAGCAGCCATGGAAGAATGAGAAAAACAACACAAATATTCACTTCTCTCCTCTTGTAACCTCCCTTAAGCTCTTCCAAAAATTATAAAAATACCACCATTGGAATCCTCTCATCAAGAGCTACATTTCCATCTTTCCAAAATTCGAAAACCTACAATTTCGTTTTTATGGGTATGTCCCATTTGGAGCTTCAACACGACCATTAGAAGGCCCTCCTTCTCCTTGTTCTTTTGAGGTTAAAACCTTCTTGAAACTCCTTCGTTTTTCTTGTCTTATGAGCAAAACGAATTTAAGCTAAAACCCTTGTTTGGCCTCTTGTATCCTAGCCGATTTTGGCATCTTGGTGGAGTTGGAAATCTTGTTCTTGAACCACTCCAAGCTTCATTTGCACTCTTGGAAGGTAATATAATTTCTAAACCCTAAAACCTACATTAGAGCTTGAATAATGGTTAGGGTTAGTTTTAGTATTAAAATGGTGTATTGAAATGTGTATATCAATGGGTTGTAGTGTTAGAGGAATTGTGGTTGTTGAACCGGTGGAGAAAGAGAGGAAGGAAGAAGCAAGAAGAGGAGGAAACTAGAAGAAGAAAACAAGGTAATTGAGCTCATCTTTGTATAGCTTTGCGAATGAGTATGTAAAGATTTTTAGAAGTAAAAAACATGTATTGTAAAAATGGTATTGTGTAGTAGTGTAGTGTATAAGAGAATACAAATGTTTTGAAACCTCAAAAGACATGTAAAACTGATTGAAACCTAGTTGGGAATAAGTGGTTATGTGCAGAAATTTTTATGAGTGTTTAGTAGTTGATATTGGTGTATGAGAGTTGGATATTATTGCTGTTTTGAAACAGGTGAAATGGGTAACAAATTGTGAATACATGATGTGGTGAGAGTGTAAGATTTTAGGGGAGGTTATGTCAAAATTTATCTAGAATTAGAACACTTAGTGAATTTTAAACTAGGTGAATAAGGTAGGTTGTAACAGATTTTGTTAGAGAAAGATAGAGGGTATATTAGGAGAGATAGCTAATGTAGTTGTAATGTATTAGAGGTGCTAGAAATGCCAATAGAAGAGGGAGATGTAGGAGAGGAGTGTAAGTGTTAAAATCTGTAGCATAATGCAACTAGAGAAGAAGCTAGGTGAGTGTTGAAAAGAAACTTGGAAAATTATGTGAGTGAATTAGTATAGAATTGTGTAAGGAGTTAAGGAGTGAATTAGGGTGTATTAAGAGGTTTAATTGGTGTTATAACATGTGGGAATAAGTGTAGGAACAATGGGGAAGTAATGGGTAAAAGAGAGGACTGAAAACAGAAATAAAAATGCAAATACTGGGTCGGACCGAACTTGCGACCGGACTTGCAAGTTCGGTCGAGCCCAGGTTTACAAAGACGGGAAAGCTTCTGGAATCGACCGGACTTGCGACCGGACTTGCAAGTTCGGTCGGACCCGAAAATTTTCCCCGTCTGTAACCTACTGGAATCGACCGGACTTGCGACCGGACATGCAAGTTCGGTCGAGCCAGAAAAATTCACCGATGTAACCTACTGGAATCGACCGGACTTGACCGGACATGCAAGTTCGGTCGAGCCAGAAAAATTCACCGATGAAACCTTCTGGAATGGACCGAACTTGCGACCGGACTTGCAAGTTCGGTCGGCCAGAAGAGTTTCGGTAATGTGAGCTACTGGAATGGACCGGACTTGCAAGGTCGGTCGCAAGTCCGGTCCGGTCAAAAAAAAATTATTTAAATTAAATAAATATATATATATATATATATACCTACATATATATATATGTACATGTATGAAAGCATGCCAAAGTTAAGTAAGAAAGTGAACCTAAGTAATGAAAAATAAGTAAGTAAAGTGTAAGTGTGAGAAGTATAAGGACATAGTAAGTAGGAGTTAAGTTGATGATAGGTATATTAATCATTCAATTGTATGTATATAATAGGACTTGATTTGTGACACCGAAGGACGTTTGGAAACACGTACAACGGTGAACGGTATGGATTCCTCATGCCCCGTATGCTATCTTGGTTACTCTGATTTGTGTGTTGTGTGCTAATTGATCACCAAATAAGATAAATGCACGAATCGGAGTTAATTGCATACTTGTGAAATGTAGTGTTGTATGTTGTGAATATTTCTCTTAAATCTTAGTTTGTATAATTCATGAAATGTATGGATGATATGAATGCTTGTATGAATGTTGCAATGTATTGTGACCGATGTGTTGTTTGGACTTCTAACTTATTCCTAACAAGCTAACCATTAACTTAAATTGGTAATTAAATTGGAATGAGTAGAAGTCCGATATAGTTTCGGCCACGCGTGAGGATGCGGAGTCACGAGAGGTTGGCTCCAATTCCTGACTCTTAAACTGGTCCGCGGCCCAAATCCCTTAAGTGGGTAGCATCCCGGATTGGTGAGTCAAGTAAATCCCGGAGGTGGGACGGCGTAGTCCCCAGGGCCGGAGGTCCCGACGACTTAACTTGAGTATAATAAGTAAGTAAGAATGAGTAAGTAAAGTAAATGAAAGTAAGTAAGTGTAAGTAAGAAAAAGTAAGTAATGAGTAAAAGAGTAAAAGCATTCCGATTAACCCGGATGCATAATTTTGCTAACCTTGTGAAGGTAAGTAAGATGCGTGTTATGTATTGTTGCTTTGAATGTGTAATGTATTGAGCATGTATGTGTATGTAAAGCATGTATGTATGAAATAATGAACAGCATGTTTAGTGGACGTCAAATAGTCGGCGTGCCCTAGCTAGCACGCGGTATATGCGGAGTTTATACGCAGCGTTTGCTGAGCCCCTTGGGGCACCATTTTTACTACACGCAGGTACCCGTGAAGGATGAAGACTAGGAGAGTTGAAGTTTAATTTCTTGTCTTTCTTTTTGGATTGTAAATGTGAATTTGATGGTGTACTAAGTAGTACATGGCTGTAACTTTTGAATAGCCGGTGTACCATGGGGTACACCTTTTTGGATTTTGATAGAATGGGAATTGGTATAGATGAGTAGCCTTAGAAACTCATTCTTTTGGAAGTTGAATGATGTAACAAATACTTAAATACTCGGTGATCCATGATGTAAGTATTTGGTATATGGTATTTTGGTAAGTAATTTAGTAGCTCGGTACACTATGTTCATCAGACCGTGACTGTAAGTAAGGTAAGCCTAGCTAGCCGTATGGGCGGTTAGCGGCGTTGTACCACCCGCCATAGTAAGTAGTAATATTTTTGCTGCGAACTCGTAGGATTAACAGGACGATTAGACGGTAAGCATAGGATTAGCGGTTGGGGTGTTACAAAAAGTGGTATCAGAGCGTAGTTACGCTCTGATGTCCATAGTACCGAGCATAGGGGATTACCGAGTTAGGATTTCAACCGTCTTAAGACGGATACTTAGAAACCTAACTAGGAACTACCGTTGTCAACAACGGATACCCTTGACGTTCTTAGGAACGATACCTTGCTTAAATTCCAAGACCTTTGAGTCATATCTTGCAAGCCTAATGTAACTGTTAAATATTCAGATGTCAGGAAGAGGTCCAGGTCACCCTAGAGGAGGGGGCAATGACGGACCGGGCACGCAGACGATAGCTGAGATCGTCGCTGCCACGGTAGCGCAGATGCTACCCAAGTAACAGCAATGCAACAAAACCAGCAAACCAACAAACTCAAGCGGGGCCAATCCCTCCCCCGCCACCCAGAGAAGCGAACTGGGTAAAAGCTGTAGCGGAACTCCGCCCTCCCTGCTTTAGGGGCGAGAGTGATCCGGCTAAGCTCGAGGCCTACATCTCCGAGATGGAGACGGCTTTCGAAAACTCGAAGCTCCTGCTGGAGTTCGAGTCAGAGTAGCAGCCTACTACCTCAAAGATGCTGCGATGGATTGGTGGAAGCTAGTCAAGCATGAGCACGTCAGCGACCCCACATTCGATTGGGATTCTTTGCATCACTCCTCCGTTCCAAATACTACCGGAGCATGTAAAGACAAGAAAAGGCTAGAGCTGGACGCCTTAAAGATGACAGACAAGATGACTGTCGACGAGTACTACCGCACCTTCACTTCTATCCTCCGTCTCTCCCTGATCTAGGATACACCGGCCAGGTGTTGGTCGATCGCTTCTATGGCGGTCTGAGCCATCGCCTTCGGTACGGTATGGGCTACACGAGATTTACCTCCCTTCAGGTAAATATCAGTTAACCCTTAGTATCATTCAATTCCTTAAATTCCTTGAATTCCTTGAATCTTTTCCTTATCCTTCCTTAAATGAGAATCCCGGCTAATACCTGAGATTTCAGGAGTGTTATCACGCGGCTTCTCGCGTTGAAATCACTTGCCATTAAGGGATGAAGAGACCGCGCTGAAGCGCAAAGCCAACAACAAAAACACCAGCACTGAGGAGCAGAACCAGGGGAAGAGCTGGAAAAAGAAGAAAGGGAATTTCTTTCAGCAATCCCAAAAGAAATCCCAGGGTGAGAGCAGTGCCCATGCTGAGCAGGGCAAACCAGCTGAGCTTCTTCAGCTTGGTTATTCTGCACCGGTGGCAGCAAAGCCACTGAGATCACACCCACCTAAGGGTAAATTCCTAATCCAATTGTATTCGTATAAGTAATGTATCTAGTATATCCACGCACATATGTGCTAACTCTCTAACCTCAGGTTCTAGCTCCGGTGTCGCCAAAACCTTCTCCGATGGCCGCACCTATGTGTGCAGAAAGTGCAACCAGGACCATCCTGGTAAGGACTGTTATGGGAGGGACATCAAGTGCTATAGCTGCCAAAGCGGACACCGCAACAAGTGCCCAGAGAATGGGAAGCAAAGGGGAACTTCCAGAACTACAAACAGAGGGAAGGCAAGGAGGTTGCATCTGGTGATGCACCGACCCAGCAGGTACCATAGGGACAGGGATCCCGGGGTCCTCCGAGGGGTGCGCCCCAGAGGCAGCCTGTCCTTCACGTGATTGACCGTGATGGGTCCGGTTCTAAGTCCGGCCCAGGTAATAATCTCAACCTTTAATCCTTGAAGTAGCATGTCTAAGTAGTAGAGTAACTGTATGAGTGAATGCATGAGTAAATAAAATGAAGTGTGTATTAAGCATGAAATGAAGTAGTTGAAACTAGTACTCACCGTAGATGAAATTTGTAACCATAGGAAGCTTTAGTATCTGTTACCCGATACCGGTAAACTTGAATCAAGAAGAGATCGACATCACCAACCACGACTACACCAACAAACAGTGTCAGGTCATCCGACCAGGTATGATCTTATTAAAGGGATACCTGACACCCGAAGCGCAAATCTCAATCATTCGACGATGCAACGAGCTAGGAACGGGTCAAGGTGGATTTTACACACCCGAATTCCCCGGTGGAGCGAAGATGAAGCTGAAGATGATGTGCTTGGGAAAGGACTGGAATCCTTATACCAAGACATACCAGGAGACACGAACACAAGATGGAGCGACGCCACCGACAATACCACCAGAGTTTCAGACACTCACACAAGCAGTAGAACTTGCACAACAATGCGAACTGAACCGATCCCCGCACTTGAAGCGGACCTCTGTATCGTCAACTTCTACGAGAAAGAAGGACGACTTGGGTTACACCAAGACAAGGACGAGACAGCGGAATCTCTTGAACAAGGAGTGCCCGTAGTGTCTTGGTCCATTGGTGATGACGCCGTATTCCTGTATAGCGAGCAGAAGCGTGTGGACCTCGCACAGAAACTGGTATTGAGATCAGGAGATGTCCTAATCATGGGTGGAAACTCTAGGATGCTGTATCACGGGATCAACAAGATCAAGTTGAATACGGCACCGCCGGCAATAATCAATGCCACACACATGAAACCAGGACGCCTGAACCTTACCTTTAGAAAGTATTAAATTCAAAGTATCATGTAATCTATTAGTAACGTGTATTAGAGACACGGCTTGTATGATGGTTGGTTTATCAATAAAGAGCAGTGTTGATTTAATTCCACTTGTGTCCACCATCAATACTTATCCAATTGTGAATCCAATAGGTTGTGGACTCGGTACCGAAGGTAACCTGAGCATCCTCACCGAAGCACAAGCCGGCAGGAGCGGCACCATCCTAACGGGAACCTTCCCAGTAAATGGCATTGATGCCAATGTGTTATTCGACTCCGGCGCCTCTCACACTTTCGTATCACCATCCTTTGTGAAGAGGTTGAAGCTAGATGCGGATGAGCTACCGAACTTCATGGTTACTCTCCCATCGAAGGAGCGAGTAAAGTGCACCAAGTATTATCAATCAGCCACAATCCAAATCAAAGGCGAATCGTTTCCCATTTCCTTCATCGAATTCAATGGATTGGGATTCGACTTAATCATTGGAATGAATTGGTTGGAGCGGCACAAGGGTAGAATCCTCTGCGCCGAGCATCGTTTGCTGCTCAAGAGTCCTTCTGGGGTTACGTATCTTACCGCCAGAGACCGAGAGAGCCTTCGACCACACTCATATCTGCCATGGCTATGTACCGGGAGCTCAGAAAGGGCCAAGAAGTGTATCTGTGTATGTACAAGACCTGGAGCGAGATCCAGAGTTCAGTGATGAAGTACCCATTGTATCCGAATTCCCGATGTATTCCCTAAGGAGCTACCCGGCATGCCACCACCGAGAGCAGTGGAATTTGAAATTGATCTATTGCCAGGTACCGGTCCCATTGCTAGGGCACCGTACCGCATGGCACACCAGAAATGACCGAACTAAAAGAACAGTTAAGAGACCTTCTCGACAAAGGGTTTATACGCCCGAGCGTATCACCCTGGGGAGCACCGGTCTCTTCGTGAAGAAGAAGGACGGTAGTCTCCGACTTTGCATTGACTACCGCGAGCTGAATGCGGTCACAGTCAAAAATAAATACCCACTACCACGTATCGACGACCTATTCGACCAGTTGAAAGGAGCCTCAGTCTTCTCCAAGATCGACCTCCGTTCAGGGTATCATCAGATTGCAATCAAAGAGCAAGACATGAGAAAACGGCATTCCGTACCAGATATGGCCACTATGAATTCACAGTGATGCCATTCGGTTTGTCAAACGCACCAGCAAAATTCATGGACCTCATGAATCGACTATTCAGTGAGCAGTTGGACACTTCAGTGGTTGTCTTCATCGACGACATACTGTATACTCCAAATCAGCAGAGGAACATGAAACTCACTTGAGGAAAGTGCTTGAGACACTGCGCGAGAACCAGCTGTATGCGAAGTTCTCCAAATGCGAGTTTTGGCTTGATCAGGTATCATTCCTTGGACATGTCATCTCGAGCGCAGGTATCTCGGTTGACCCTTCTAAGATAGAAGCTGTACGATCATGGCCTAGACCCAAGACTGTTACCGACATTCGGAGCTTTCTTGGTCTAGCCGGTTACTACCGGAGATTTGTAAGGGACTTCTCGAAAGTCGCTAAGCCCATGACGACACTGATGAAGAAAGATGCACCGTTTGTATGGACACACGAGTGCGACTATCATTTCAGAAACTGAAAGACTCATTGACCTCAGCGCCCGTCCTTACTCTTCCAGAGGGCACAGAGGGATTTGAGGTGTACTGTGATGCATCAGGCAAAGGAATGGGATGCGTACTCATGCAGCATGGCAAGGTAGTTGCTTATGCCTCCCGCCAGCTGAAAAAGCATGAGGAGAATTACCCGACTCACGACTTAGAGTTAGGAGCCATTGTCTTCGCCTTGAAGATATGGCGACACTATCTCTATGGGGTAAGCATCACCATCTACTCCGACCATAAGAGCTTACAGTATGTATTCACACAGAAAGAACTGAATTTGAGACAGAGGAGATGGATGGAATTTCTTTCAGATTATGACATCAACTTGCAGTATAAGGAAGGGAAGGCAAACATTGTAGCCGACGCCCTGAGCCGTCGAGCACACTCGCTCCATTCGCTACTCGCTTCTTCTAGCTTGGTTGACGAGGTGCGAGACGCTCAGTTGAGCGACCCTTACCTAACCGAAATCAGACACAAGATCGAGAATGGTACATTTGAGAAGAAGAAGTATGACTTCAAGCTACATGAAGATGGTTTGATTCGGTTGAATGGCAGGCTATGCGTCCCCCGAAGCAATGCTGAGCTAAGGGATCGCATCCTGCGAGAGTCACACTGTTCCACATTGTCAGTCCATCCGGGAGCCTCCAAGATGTACAAAGACATGAAGAGGTACTTCTGGTGGTCTGGAATGAAATCAGATGTGACGGAATTTGTATTGAGATGCTTAACATGCCAGAAGGTAAAATTTGAACACCGTAGACCGGGCGGAATGGTACAATCTATGCCAGTTCCGGAGTGGAAATTTCATGATATCTCCATGGATTTTGTTGTAGGACTCCCACCTGCCAGGGGAGGACTCAACATGATCTGGGTTGTAGTCGATCGCCTTACCAAGGTTGCCAGATTCATACCGATGAAGGACACCTGGAAGGTAGTAAAGCTAGCTGAGCTTTTCGATAAGGAGATTATCAGACACCACGGAGTCCCAAAGACTATAGTATCTGACCGCGACACCAGATTTCTTTCGAGATACTGGAGAGCTACAAGGGAAGCGTTGGGTACAGAATTGAAGTTGAGTACCGCCTTCCATCCTCAGACCGACGGTCAGACAGAAAGGACCATCCAGACACTGGAGGACATGCTTCGGGCATGTGCCTTGGACTTTCAGGGGAGTTGGTTAGATAAGCTTCTCTATCGAGTTCTCGTATAATAATAGTTATCACGCCTCGATTAAGATGTCGCCTTTCCAAGCTCTATACGGTAGACCTTGCCGTACACCCTTGTGTTGGGATGAGTCAAGTGAAGCGGTCATAATAGGACCGGAGTATCTTGAGCAAGTGCAAGCTGAAGTGCAGCAGATTAGAGCTAACATGAAGGCAGCCCAAGATAGACAGAAATCCTATGCGGATGTGAGACGACGCGACCTTGAGTTCGCCGTGGGCGACCAAGTGTTCGTGCGAGTTTCACCTATGAAGGGTGTCTTCCGTTTTGGTCAGAAGGGCAAGCTAAGCCCAAAGTTTGTAGGGCCGTACACTATCACCGAAAGAGTTGGATCCGTAGCCTACAGGTTAGCACTACCTGAGGACTTGGGGCGTGTCCATGATGTATTTCATGTGTCACAACTCAAGAAGTATATTGCTGATCCTTCTCATGTGTTAGAGCCCGAGCACTTATCCATTGAGCCAAACATGAGATATGTTGAAACCCAGTGAGAATTCTGGATAGGAAGACCAGAGACACTCGCCATAAGTCTATACGAATGGTGAAGGTCCTATGGTCAAACCATGATGTCGAAGAAGCGACATGGGAGTTGGAAGATGCCATGAAGGCTAAGTACCCACAGCTGTTCATAGACTAGAGAGTCTAGTATTTAGCAATACGGGTACGGGTCGTACCCCTTTTAAGGGGGGTAGAGCCCTTTTGCTTTTGCATTGCTTCGGGGTAAGCATTGCTTAGTGTGTAGGTATTGTAATAGATTTTTGTATGGCACATGTAGTGTAAGTGAATTTGGTATGTGTATGTATGTGCAATGTGTAGTGTATGAATGTATTGGTATGATGGATGATGTATGTGTAATGGGTATTGTGAATGGTAATGATGTATTGCGTAATGTGGAATGGTACGTATGTGAATTGTGTATGATGCTTGAACTGTGTATGTTTGCAATGTGGAATGAAGTAAACACCTCATAGGTGGTAGTAAGACACATTAGTGCAATTGGTTTGCCTAATGAGTAGAATTAAAACCATTAACCTTGAGCAACTTTGAGGGCAAAGTTTCTTAAGGGGGGTAGATTGAAATACCCCGTAATTAAAAATAGTGATTAATTAGGCTAATAATAATTTAGAGGCTTAATTAAGTATAAATAATCATGAGGGAACAAATCCCGAAGAAAACGGATCCTTAAAATGGATTAAAAACTAACGAACCTTAAAGCGCGTTTTTCGAGGTAACCGGGAAAACGTGTCTTTAAGCGGGTCAAATAGACTCGTAACAATTTTGGTCAACTAAATAATCATTAATAAATATTAGTGAGCTTTAGGACCAATAAAATCAATAAAACGAGAGATTAGTAAAAACTGTCAAAAACGGGAAGTTGTGGGGTAGAAGTATAAATAACTAAAACTTATGTGTCCACTTTTAAAATAAAAAGTGAAGTGTGTGTGTGTGTGTGTGTATGCCAGCCGATGGGCTCCCCCTCTCACTCTCACACACTCTATTTATTCTCTCTTATTTACAAACAAACAAAACTAATAAAGAAAACTAACTTACTTTATTACTTTCCTCTCACTCACAAACTCTCTCTCCCCTCATTCTCTTCTCTCACGTGAATTCCCTCCCTCACTCTCTCTGATTTTCTTCCTTTCTTCTCCAAACCGAGAAGCCATGGAAGAATGAGAAAAACAACACAAATATTCACTTCTCTCCTCTTGTAACCTCCCTTAAGCTCTTCCAAAAATTAAAAATACCACCATTGGAATCCTCTCATCAAGAGCTACATTTCCATCTTTCCAAAATTCGAAAACCTACAATTTCGTTTTTATGGGTATGTCCCATTTGGAGCTTCAACACCACCATTAGAAGGCCCTCCTTCTCCTTGTTCTTTTGAGGAAAAACTTCTGAAACTCCTTCGTTTTTCTAGTCTTATGAGCAAAACGAATTTAGCTAAAACCCTTGTTTGGCCTCTTGTATCCTAGCCGATTTTGGCATCTTGGTGGAGTTGGAAATCTTGTTCTTGAACCACTCCAAGCTTCATTGCACTCTTGGAAGGTAATATAATTCTAAACCCTAAAACCTACATTAGAGCTTGAATAATGGTTAGGGTTAGTTTTAGTATTAAAATGGTGTATTGAAATGTGTATATCAATGGGTTGTAGTGTTAGAGGAATTGTGGTTGTTGAACCGGTGGAGAAAGAGAGGAAGGAAGAAGCAAGAAGAGGAGGAAACTGAAAGAAGAAAACAAGGTAATTGAGCTCATCTTTGTATAGCTTTGAGAATGAGTATGTAACAGATTTTTAGAAGTAAAAACATGTATTGTAAAATGGTATTGTGTAGTAGTGTAGTGTATAAGATAATACAAATGTTTTGAAACCTCAAAAGACATGTAAAACTGATTGAAACCTAGTTGGGAATAGAGGTTATGTGCAGAAATTTTTATGAGTGTTTAGTAGTTGATATTGGTGTATGAGAGTTGGATATTATTGCTGTTTTGAAACAGGTGAAATGGGTAACAAATTGTGAATACATGATGTGGTGAGAGTGTAAGATTTTAGGGGAGGTTATGTCAAAATTTATCTAGAATTAGAACTTAGTAAATTTAAACTAGGTGAATAAGGTAGGTTGTAACAGATTTGTTAGAGAAAGATAGAGGGTATATTAGGAGAGATAGCTAATGTAGTTGTAATGTATTAGAGGTGCTAGAAATGCCAATAGAAGAGGGAGATGAGGAGAGGAGTGTAAGTGTTAAAATCTGTAGCATAATGCAACTAGAGAAGAAGAAGCAAAAGGCTGGGAGTGTTTGAAAAGAAATTGGAAAATTATGTGAGTGAATTAGTATAGAATTGTGTAAGGAGTTTAAGAAGTGAACTAGGGTGTATTAAGAGGTTTAATTGGTATTATAACATGTGGGAATAAGTGTGGAACAATGGGGAAGTAATGGGTAAAAGAGAGGACTGAAACAGAAATAAAATGCAAATACTGGGTCGGACCGAACTTGCGACCGGACTGCAAGTTCGGTCGAGCCCAGGTTTACAAAGACGGGAAAGCTTCTGGTATCGACGGACTTGCGACCGGACTTGCGACCGGACTTGCAAGTTCGGTCGGACCAGAAAATTTTCCCCGTGTAAGAAAGTGAACCTAAGTAATGAAAGCATGCCAAGTTAAGTAAGAAAGTGAACCTAAGTAATGAAAAATAAGTAAGTAAAGTGTAAGTGTGAGAAGTATAAGGATATAGTAAGTAGGATTTAAGTTGATGATAGGTATATTAATCATTCAATTGTATGTATATAATAGGACTTGATTTGTGACACCGAAGGACGTTTGGAAACACGTACAACGGTGAACGGTATGGATTCCTCATGCCCGTATGCTATCTTGGTTACTCTGATTGTGTGTTGTGTGCTAATTGATCACCAAATAAGATAAATGCACGAATCGGAGTTATTATGCATACTTGTGAAAATGTAGTGTTGTATGTTGTGAATATTTCTCTTAAATCTTAGTTTGTATAATTCATGAAATGTATGGATGTATATGAATACTTGTATGAATGTTGCAATGTATTGTGACCGAATGTGTTGACTTTGGACTTCTAACTTATTCCTAACAAGCTAACCATTCTAAACTTAAATTGGTAATTAAATTGGAATGAGTAGAAGTGCGATATAGTTTCGGCCACGTGAGGATGCGGAGTCACGAGAGGTTGGCTCCAATTCTGACTCTTTAAACTGGTCCGCGGCCCAAATCCCTTAAGGGGTAGCATCCCGGATTGGTGAGTCAAGTAAATCCCGGAGGTGGGACGGCGTAGTCCCCAGGGTCGGAGGCCCGACGACTTAACTTGAGTATGAATAAGTAAGAAGAATGAGTAAGTAAAGTAAATGAAAGTAAGTAAGTGTAAGTAAGAAAAAGTAAGTAATGAGTAAAAGAGTAAAAGCATTCCGATTAACCCGGATGCTAATTTGGCTAACCTTGTGAAGGTAAGTAAGATGCGTGTTATTGTATTGTTACTTGGAATGTGGTAATGTATTGAGCATATTGTATGATGATGTAAAGCATGTATGTATGTAAATAATGAACAGCATGTTTAGTGGACGTCAAATAGTCGGCGTGCCCTGCTAGCACGCGGTATATGTGGAGTTATACGCAGCGTTTGCTGAGCCCCTTGGGGCCATTTTTAATACACGCAGGTACCGTGAAGGATGAAGACTAGGAGAGTTGAAGTTTAATTTTCCTGTCTTCTTTTTGGATTGTAATGGTGAATTGTGATGGGTGTACTAAGTAGTACATGCTGTAACTTTTGAATAGCCGGTGTACCATGGGGCACACCTTTTTGGATTTGATAGAATGGAAATTGGTATAGATGAGTAGCCTTAAAACTCATTCTTTGGGAAGTTTGAATTGGGATGTAAACAAATGCACTTAAATACTCTGATCCATTGAGTAAGTATTGGTATGATGGTATTTGTAAGTAATTTAGTAGCTCGGTACACTATGTGCATCACCGTGACTGTAAGTAAGGTAAGCCTAGCTAGCCGTATGGGCGGTTAGCGGCGTTGTACCACCCGCCGTAGTAAGTAGTAATATTTCCGCTGTGAACTCTCGGATTAACAGGACGATTAGACGGTAAGCATGGGATTAACGGTGGGGTGTTACAGGCCCTTTCCGATTAATGGGATTGAGGCAACAGTTCTCTCGATCAGGGGCCTCGCATACCTTTGTCTCGGCATCATTCGCGGGCAGGTTGGGCTAGACGCTGATGAGCTACCCGACTTCACGGTTACGCCCGTCTAAGGAGAAGGTTCGTTGCAACTCGTTACTACCGAGGAGCCTGTCAGAATAAGGGAGAAGACTTTCCAGTCAGTTTTTGAGTTCAGTGAGCTAGGATTTGTGTTATCTTCGGATGAACTGGTTGGAGCGGCCACAAGGGACATATCCTCTGCGCCGAGCATAGATTGCTGCTCAGGAGTCCGTCTGGGGTAACATATCATACCGCCAGAGGCCCAGAGCCTTCGACTAAGATCATCACGCCATGGCAATGTATAGAAATTGAGGAGAAAGAAGAAGTATACTCTGCTATGTACAGGACATAGAGAGAACCCCGAGTTCGACCCGACGTTACCGGTAGTGTCGGAGTTCCCCGACTTATTTCCACGGGAATTGCCGGCATGCCACCCACTCGGGAGGTAGAGTTCACCATCGAGCTGCTACCTGGTACGGACTGATAGCCAAGGCACCATACCGTATGGCTCCGGCGGAAATGACTGAGTTAAAGGAACAATTGAAAGATTTGTTGGATAAGGGATTTATAAGACCAAGTGTGTCACCATAGGGAGCGCCAGTCCTCTTCGTGAAGAAGAAGGATGGTAGTCTCCGCCTCTGCATCGACTACAGAGAGCTGAATGCAGTAACAGTGAAGAATAAGTACCCAATACCCCCGATTGACGATCTGTTCGATCAGTTGAAGGGAGCACCTGTGTTCTCCAGATTTGATCTCAGATGGGTATCATCAGTAGCATAAGGGGGAGACATTGAGAAGACGGCATTCCGGACACGATACAGCCACTATGAGTTTACAGTGATGTCGTTCGGTTTGTCGAACGCACCGGCAAAGTTTATGGATTTGATGAACCGCTTGTTCCAGGAGCAGCTGGACAAGTCAGTTGTGGTGTTTATTGATGACATTTTGATATACTCGAAATCTAAGGTTGAACATGAGGAACATCTGAGGAGGGTATTGGAAATATTGAGGGAGAACCAGCTATGCTAAAGTTCTCAAGTGTGAGTTTTGGCTTGACCAGGCTCTTTCCTAGGTCATGTCATCTCAGATGCTGGGATCTCAGTGGATCCAGCAAAGATTGATGTCGTACGTACTTGGCCAAGGCCGAAGACTGTTACCGACATCCGGAGCTTTCTCGGTCTGGCAGGTTACTACAGGAGGTTTGTTAAGGATTTCAGCAAGGTCACGAAACCGATGACCAGTCTGATGAAGAAAGATGCACTGTTCTTATGGACGGTTGACTGTGAGAGATCATTTCAGAGCTTGAAGGACTCACTGACCACTGCACCGGTTCTAACCATTCCAGACGGTACAGAGGGCTTCGAGGTTTATTGTGATGCATCCGGCAGAGGGCTAGGTTGTGTGCTAATGCAACATGGCAAGGTGGTGGCATATGCCTCACGCCAGTTGAAGAAACATGAGGAGAAACTACCCCACACATGATTTTAGAGCTGGGAGCTGTAGTCTTCGCTTTGAAGATATGGCGCCACTACTTATACGGGGTTAGTGTGACGATCTACACCGATCATAAGAGTTTGAGATACATATTCACTCAGAAGGAGTTAAATCTTCGACAGAGGAGATGGTTAGAGTTTCTGAAAGACTATGACATCGACCTCCAATACAAAGAGGGGAAGGCCAATGTTGTAGCAGACGCCCTAGCCGTCGAGCACACTCACTCCATTCGCTAGTTTCTTTCTCCAGCTTGGTTGATGAGGTGCGAGAGGCTCAGAGGACAGATGCCAAGTGCAGAGTGTTATTTCTGAGTGGTTTAGAACAGGTGTAATTTAACATAAAAGAAAGAAATTAAAAACTCAAATTATAAACGTCGGGCTGCAAACAATTCCCGGTCGTAGTAGTATAACGAGTGTCGTATCCACAGGGAGATTGTTCAATTTACCCTAGTCTTGGTAGTTACTTAAAAACTGTAAAAAGGGGTTTAGCCGGAGGCAAGCTTGATTTGTTGTAAATTAATACAGAAATAATAAAAACAGTTAAAAGGTGAATTAATTGATGAGGATGGAAAAATGTATCCTAGGATAGCGGGGGAATTTCCTAAATTACTTAAACATATTTATAACCATGTTTCAATTATTTATTGCCTATTAGAGTTAATAATTGTCAGTTACGAACTCTTAATAAAAGCCTTAGTATTTTCCTGCTCAGTCCGGAGTGTAAATACTAAGATTAATTCCTTTGTGGTACCTAGACTATCTCAAAATCATATGTTGATAGTTACCAAATAAATGCAGTATTTTGTCAGAATAAGCATTTAACAATATTAGCTGAAAGGAATTAAAACAAGTTAAATAAGAGAAATAGGTGATAAATATTGTTTACGTAATATTAGAAATCAAACCCCCATCCTAGGATACAAAAGAAAATTACTCAGACATTAACGGAGATAAGAAGATTACACAGATAGATTTTGACATTAATTCAGAGGAAGAACTGGTCTGCTCTCCTCTCACTGCTGCTCTTCTATTTCTTTTGTTACTGCGTGAGTGTGG